>JARBJD010000521.1:0-37308 GCA_033064195.1 Blattamonas nauphoetae
CCTCTGCTTGCCTCCCTCGTCCTCCCTCCACCTCCTCCTCGCCTCCTCCTCCTCACCTCTGCTTGCCTCCGTCCTCCTCGTCCTCCACCTCTTCCTCTGCTTCCCTCGTCCTCCTCCTTGCCTCTCCTCGTCCTCCTCTGCTTGCCTCCCTCGTCTTCCACTCCTCTGCTTGCCTCCCTCGTCCTCCACTCACCTCTGCTTGCCTCCCTCGTCCTCCACTCCTCAGCTTGCCTCCCTCGTCTTCCACTCACCTCTGCTTGCCTCCCTCGTCCTCCTCTCACCTCTGCTTGCCTCCCTCGTCCTCCACTCACCTCTACTTGCCTCGCTCGTCCTCCTCTCACCTCTGCTTGCCTCGCTCGTCCTCCACTCACCTCCCTCCGATAGACCCCCTTTTCCTTCTACATCACTCCCTCCTCGGGCCTCCGCCTCCCTCCGCTCTTTCTCCTCATCAACACTTTCCATCTTAGTTGTGTCTTCCATGCATTTTGTTGTTTTCAACTCACAATTATCACTTTCTTTCGAAACCAACCAAAGCAGTATCACTTGTTTGAACGACTGCACCACTAGAAGTGAATAAAAGTGAATTCATTCATCCAAGCTTCAATGTCATGCAAGAGGGGGAGGGCAGAGGAGAGAGGAATGAGAGAAGAGGTTATATGAGTGAGTGAAGGGACATTCACCCAGTACACCACATCCAGTGCAGTGAGGAAGATGGTTGAAAGTACAAAGTCCACCAAATGACGATCAACCCATATTGTTTTGAAATCCACATCCAATTTGTCTACTGGTATGAATAGATCGAAAAAAACACATGCAATCAGTTCATTGAGGTGAGAAAGAGCTATGTGAGATTTAACAGCAAATTTGAAAAAAAGAATGCGGAGAGGAGGTTTTGAAGGGGTGATCTCGAACTTTTCTATGATGTCAAAAATAATGACCCATATGACAAGAACACATGAAAAAAGGAACCTAAAAGAGGTATTTTGAGGTTTTTTCAGAATTTTTCGAAGTGGTTCTCAAGTTGGATTCAATTGATTTGTGTTCAAAAATAGATATTTGCAACTTTTATGTTTTTTCATGGTACTTTCTCAAGTGTGGACGGTCTCCAAAATACCAAGAATTATCCAATCGAACGAAATACTCATTCTTTGTTCGCAATTCATATATTGATGTTTTTTACACTTTTTAGAGTGCGCAGACACCAAGATCGGGGCTTCGTTCGCGAAGTCTCTCCTGCATTCTTGAAACTTACAGGACAAGTGAAGAGTTGCTACACATTCGATATGGATGCAATCGGGAACATCAAATGGTTTCTGGAACAACTCCACCCTCTTAAAGATCGTACCACCTACGCCGAACTCCTCCTCCATAGTCTTGTTCCGACACGAGAAAACGATTCAAAGGGATTTGCGGAGGATATTCTTCTTCTCCTCACTGCCCCAAATGCTCCCGAGCTGTACAAGCCAGCCTTGAAGTTACTCCGCTGGACATTGTGGGATTGTCGTGTTGAACACCTCGAAGACTTTTGCCCGATCCAACTTCTTCTTCTCGTTCCCTCTCAGCTTTCAGGAGGATCCAAAACAACTGAAACAAAATAAAACAACTATGATGGATATCCTCTACCAATTCACAGAACCCTTAACACAAGACAGCACCAACAGAAAGGATCATCATCGACTGTACAAGAAGTCTGAACCAATTGATCTCTGTGTGGAGAAGGTTTTCACACCATTGCAGCCTCTTTTTGAATTTCTCTGCCGAAATCGCTTGAAATACTCTGAAAATGAAACTTCGAGAGAATAAAGCTTCTTCGTTGGCCATCTGACCGAAATCATGCCATCAACTGCAAAGGTTTATCACTTCCTCTCATCCATTCCTTTCTGCTTCGCGTCAATGAGCTGGCTGAACGAATCTGAACCAGACAACATGATAGCGAGCTATTTAAGGATCTTTCTAGATGAAATCTGAATTCGTCAACTTAATGAGCGACGAACTCACCAGAGAACCAAATACACGATCACCGAGCTTACAGACGAGGGCCAAGAAGATTTTGTCGAAATACGATTGCATTGGTTTCCACAGATCACATACCCAAAATTCAACAAATGTTACTCGTGCGGAATCATCAAATATGGCGGTGGGAATGTGATTGTGCCAGAGGAATTCCAGAAAGAACCATATTTCTACGAACAGAAGTAGGATAGAAAACGATTACGGAACCCGATTAAAATTATCGTTGAAAACCAAAGTTGAAAGTCGATGCCGATTGACCATTTTTGAATCTTGTATTAAAAGGAATTTATGACATTATGATGACATCATTATTTGGCCTAAATTCTACTAATATGTTCAATATTTAGACCTCTTGAAAAATGTCTTTTTTGAAGCAAATTTCGACAACATTCCAAAAAATGTTGGCACTTTTTGGTATTTTTCGCTTTTTTCCACAAATCAATTGAGTCCAACTTGAGAACCACTTCGAAAAAGTCTAAAAAGTCTAAAATCTCGAGAACAATGTAGATCATCGATGAAGACAACCCCGATCAAAATCGGTTGAGAATTCGTCGAGCTACGTACCGGACTTACGTCCAAAAAGTGACGAAAATGTCGATGTTCGGATTTCGCCACTATGAACACCTTTACGTCTCAAATTGTGTTCAAACACGTTCTAAAATTACAAAATTACAGATAATCGTGGCGTCACTAATTAGTTCCATGTCAACAATTAGTGCTTTTTTCTGGAATAATCACTATTGGTCAAACTAAGAAAAAATAAAAGTTTAGAATTGTTTTCCCTTACGATCCCGAGAAAACCTCAAAATACTTTATACAACGAAACCACACACTTTCCACATTTTTGACGATCATTTTTCCATAACCAGACGTCCGTTTGAGACTGAAGAAAAAGCATGATTTTCGTTAAAATATCGATAAAAGACACTCAAAAAAATTAAACAAAAAATGTCCAAGCAATTTTGTTCAGCAAAAAACCGCCTTTTTTCACATCTTCCCAGATACCCAGAATTTATTGTTCATTTTTTCAAAATGTTCGTTCCTCCAAAAAAACGTTTCTGTGAAAAATTTCATCAAAATCCGTTCACAGGTTGTGAAGATATGACAAGAACACATGAAAAAAGGAACCTAAAAGAGGTATTTTGAGGTTTTTTCAGAATTTTTCGAAGTGGTTCTCAAGTTGGATTCAATTGATTTGTGTTCAAAAATAGATATTTGCAACTTTTATGTTTTTTCATGGTACTTTCTCAAGTGTGGACGGTCTCCAAAATACCAAGAATTATCCAATCGAACGAAATACTCATTCTTTGTTCGCAATTCATATATTGATGTTTTTTACACTTTTTAGAGTGCGCAGACACCAAGATCGGGGCTTCGTTCGCGAAGTCTCTCCTGCATTCTTGAAACTTACAGGACAAGTGAAGAGTTGCTACACATTCGATATGGATGCAATCGGGAACATCAAATGGTTTCTGGAACAACTCCACCCTCTTAAAGATCGTACCACCTACGCCGAACTCCTCCTCCATAGTCTTGTTCCGACACGAGAAAACGATTCAAAGGGATTTGCGGAGGATATTCTTCTTCTCCTCACTGCCCCAAATGCTCCCGAGCTGTACAAGCCAGCCTTGAAGTTACTCCGCTGGACATTGTGGGATTGTCGTGTTGAACACCTCGAAGACTTTTGCCCGATCCAACTTCTTCTTCTCGTTCCCTCTCAGCTTTCAGGAGGATCCAAAACAACTGAAACAAAATAAAACAACTATGATGGATATCCTCTACCAATTCACAGAACCCTTAACACAAGACAGCACCAACAGAAAGGATCATCATCGACTGTACAAGAAGTCTGAACCAATTGATCTCTGTGTGGAGAAGGTTTTCACACCATTGCAGCCTCTTTTTGAATTTCTCTGCCGAAATCGCTTGAAATACTCTGAAAATGAAACTTCGAGAGAATAAAGCTTCTTCGTTGGCCATCTGACCGAAATCATGCCATCAACTGCAAAGGTTTATCACTTCCTCTCATCCATTCCTTTCTGCTTCGCGTCAATGAGCTGGCTGAACGAATCTGAACCAGACAACATGATAGCGAGCTATTTAAGGATCTTTCTAGATGAAATCTGAATTCGTCAACTTAATGAGCGACGAACTCACCAGAGAACCAAATACACGATCACCGAGCTTACAGACGAGGGCCAAGAAGATTTTGTCGACATACGATTGACAATGAAGCTCACATCAAGCTCATTCGAAAACTACAGATAATTTTAGATTCTTGTGTGGGAGTCCTTCACAGCGACGCTTTCATTGATTTGGATCGTGATCTCTATGATGCCGACCATTTTGACCTATCCCGTTTCCTCTACTTGTCATTCGATACTCTCCATAAAAATCCGAATGAAAGAGAGAACTTGAAACCTTTCTTCTTCCGTTCTGCAATGCTTTCCCTGTTTGGTCAATTAATTGTGAACGCAATGACATACACTAAGCGAGGTGTTTTGTCTCACGATCAGAAATGCCCGTTTCTCCATGTTGTCACTGGTGCACCTGGAATCGGAAAATCGGCAATTCGATATCCGTTCATCACGTTGTTGATGGGTTTCGGAGTCAAGGTGTAATTTTTCAGAAATTCAGTTGTTTTAGACCATCACAACGAAGAGAGAAGGTGAATGTGCATTTGTATTCCGCCGAACTGACAAGACGAAAGCAGGTCGCGCGAAAGTGACTGTTCAGGATTCACATGGGTAGAATATTGCTCTCAATGTCCAAACCTACCTTTATCATTACAACGTCTTCGTGTTTGACAGGGACGAAGGAATTCGAAATTTCTATCATCCCAAGGAAGGAGCAGCGTACGATCCAGGGAGACTTACGGACAGAAAGTCTGTCTGTCTGGGCCAACTGATCGTTCCGAGTGTGGAGTGCTTCCCTCACTTCCTCCGTCTCATCGTCGGAAAGACCGATCATGTCAACCAGTACCGAACACGAACAGGACATGACATCACCGTGACTGCACCATCGTTCCTCAAGTGGGGTTCCCGAATTACTCAAAATTCAGTGTTGAAGATTCGAGGACATGAGTCGGTTACATGCCCTCACCCGACAACACACATTCGTGAAGACATGCGAATCGAGAAAGGTTCGATCATCAAAGCTCACTCGACTTTGGAGGATTGCTCGTCACTCGTTTATGGATGAACATCCTCCTATGGTTAGACCATACCCATTGACGAGGTCATGTTTTTTGGAATCAGCCTAAGAATTATCGATTCAGAACGTCCATACCTTTTCTAAAAAAATCTCAAAAAAAGTGAGAGATTTATGGTAGATATGTCATTAACCCGGTCAGTGCTAGCAACCCGGAACCTGGGGTCAAAACAAACCATTTTGGTCAAACTAAACAAAAAATAAAAGATGAGAATTCAATTCCCAAGGGAATCGGAGAAAACCTCAAAAGACTGTATACAGCAGGAATGCACACATTTTTCAAACTTTTTCAGCTCAAATCTCCACAACCAGAGATCCGTTTAAAACCAAATAAAAAGCATATTTATCGTGAATAAAACGAAAAAAGACTCTCAACAAATTTTTCTAAGAAAATTTTGGTCTAGAAAAATAGCATTTTTTCACATCTTCCCAAATACCCAAAATGTTTTTTTCAATTATTTGTTACATTTTTTATTTCACCAAAAAACGTTTCTGTGGAAAATTTTATCAAAATTGGTTCACATGTTGTGAAGATACGACAAGAACACATGAAAAAAGCGGCCAAAACGAGGTATTCTGAGGATTTCTCCAATTCCCCATATAGGAAATTTCTCAAATTTTATGTTTTTCTTAGTTTAACCAAAATGGTTTGTTTTGACCCCAGGTTCCGGGTTGCTAACACTGATCGGGGTAATGACATATCTATCAGACTGTAAGAAGTTTCAATGTGAAATGTGATCATTCTTCGTCGATAGTTACTCAATCCATATTCCCCAGACAAAAGACAGTTCTGAATGTAACGATCCAAATCAATTTTCGATATCGATTGGTCTGACAGAACACTTTATAGATATGTCATTAACCCGGTCCGTGTCACCAACCCGGAACCTGGGGTCAAAACAAACCATTTTGGTCAAACTAAACAAAAAATAAAAGATGAGAATTCAATTCCCAAGGGAATCGGAGAAAACCTCAAAAGACTGTATACAGCAGGAATGCACACATTTTTCTAACTTTTTCAGCTCAAATCTCCACAACCAGATATCCGTTTTACACCAAATAAAAAGCATTTTTATCGTGAATATATCGAAAAAAGACTCACAAAAAAAAGAAACATTTTTTTCCTAAGAGATTTTTGGGCGAGAAACACAGCGTTTTTTCACATCTACCAAAATACCCAACTTTTTTTTCATATTTTTTTCGATATTTTAGTTTTGCCAAAAAAACGTTTCTGTGAAAAATTTCATGAAAATCGGTTCACTGGTTGTTGAGATATACTCGTACACATTTTGAAAAGTAGCCAAAACGAGGTATTTTAAGGATTTCTCGAATTCCCCAAGTAGGAAATTTCTCAAATTTTATTTTTTTCTTCGTTGGACCAATACGGTTTATTTGGACCCCAGGTTCCGGGTTGGGGACACGGACCGGGTTAATGACATATCTATTAGTCGCTTTGGTCTTCAATGCTTGGAACTTGATTGAGCCTGTTCCCGACAAGGCACAAGACATACCAAGCACAGTCGACAATTGTTCCTTGAATGCTATTAGCTGCTCTCCTCCAGTCCAAGAGATTGGTTGAAGTTTGGTGTTGTGGAAGAGTTCGGTTGTTGCCAAGATCGGTTCGATGACATTTGAGGCGTGCAACGCTGAGTCAGGAAGAACCAGACGATTCGCAACGTGAGTGCTAATCATCGACGACTCGATATATTTCATCTGCACTGTCGAGTAGGGAACCCACTGAGCAACGATGGCAGTTTGCTCAAGTACTCTCGTTCTCGCTTGATTGTCGTCTCCGGCCTTTATCAACGCTGAAGATATGAACCCGCTGCGAAGGCTGTGGAAGCCGAAGTACTGTCTGTCAAATCCGGCTTGGAATGCCCTGTTTTGCAGCCGGATAGTCATGGCATCGGGACCGAGAAGCCAGATCTTCTCGTCCAGCGAGCATGTTTGATCCCACTCATCTCGGCGAGTCAGCGAAAGTCCGAAACGTTGAAGAAGATGCTGTTGTAACCAATAGACAACGTTGAGACAGCTGGATGCGAAGACATCACCCTCCAGTGTAACAACAGTATCTTGAGCGTGTTGGCCCTTCATCTTTCGCAAGCGGAGGGTGATTAGGAGTACGGAGGTGTCTCGAAGGCAGACAATTCGTTCTATATCTTTGAGAGCAACGGCAGCGCATGTTGAAGCACGAGCACCAGTACACAAGGAAAATAAGAGAAGGCTGCACTCAAACGGCTTTTCAGGAATACAATCGGGAATGTGGGACAGGATCTTGTGAAGATCCGTTGCAAGGAGTGGCAGCTTTCCGATGGAGAAGTCAGGAATTTCCTTCTCTTCTTTGACAAGGCTGATCGTCTGAGTGATGGCAATGCGGATGTTGTCTGGTGTCCGTTCACCCCGATGAAGAGTATCAAGGGCGACCAAGCCTCAGCGGATTGTTGAATCGAGGGCTGGGATTCAAATAAGATCGTTGATCCCAAGTGCAGAAATGAACTCCCGCACAACTGTTTCTTGAAGAGGAAGGACAGAATCAAGATTGGATGCGTCTCCAAAGTCTTTCAACATTCGATTGATCCAGCGATGGTTCTCCTGAGTTTCTGGACTGAAAGGAACTGCATGTGCTTGTGGATTTTTGAGTTGATCGATAGAAACTTTGGTGAGGAAACTGTGAAGGCGTGTTGGCCCTTGGTTCTGATTGAAAGGTCTTGATAGTGATGGATTGTCTGACTGTTCCGGAACTGGTGGGGTGAACCTTGAAATGATTCGTCTGTGATTCTTGTAAAGTTCATTCCATTCAGCTTCTCGATCGGGATTGTGTGGAGGACCGTCGTTTTCAGATCTGAGGCTTTTCCATTGTTGAATGATAGCTTCGTCAAGTGCGGTGCTGTCTGTAGAATCTTTTCTGCCCTCTTCATTCTCAACAACAACTGGAGGAGTTTCTTGTTGTGGTTTTCGTTTCTTGAAGGACCTCTTCGGCTTTTCTGTGTCCGACCAGCTCTCATCATCGTCATCTGCACTGTGATGCGAGTGAAGCCGTTTTACTTTGTGGATGGATTCTTCGAGCAGTTTAGAGTCTGTGGAATCATACGATGTCTCGCGGCGCGTTCTCTTCTTCTTCTTTGTCTGTTTCTTTCTTGGTTCTTGATGCTTGTCGCTGATCTTCTTGACAGTCTTGTGTGCTTTCTCTTTTGTCACGATTTCAGGAATCTCCTCCACAAATGCAAGATATCTGGACATCTCCTCCTCACTGAAAGAGACCGGACGACCTGCCCTCCATCTCTCGATCTTGAACAGGGCGCAGACGTACGGAGAGGAGGTGACCGAATCATTCAAGATTTCTGGTGATTGTGTCTGGTCTTGTGCTGTTTCTTGTGGCTCGTCCATGGAGTATGTGATGATGCCAGGGTGCAGAGCGCCACTTATCTTACTTCGAAGTCTCTCTTCTGCCTTTTCTGCTGTCTTGGATCGTTTAGGCGTGGCGCGGGATGGTGTGAACAGGGCTTGAAGCAGCAGTGATGGTTCTGGTGGTGGAGGGTCTATCAACATTTGATTTTCTTCTCTTGTCCTTTTCTGATTTGTAGCAAGGTCTGCAATTCAAATTTGAAAATGGACGGATAAAATCACAAAAATGATCGATCAAGACATCGACATACCGACATGGTGGAACTGCCTTCTTCTGAACAGCAAAAAGAAAAAATGTCAAGTGTGCACGAAGTGATGAGCTAAATCGGATAATATTCAAACGTTTCTTTGTCTCGAACTTGAAAATGCATAACACTGATTCGTTTGTCGATATAGAAATTTGGGGATGGGAGGGAAAACGGTCGAGATATTAGTATGGGTTGATCGAACGAATCATTCAAAATGATCCAATTTAACGAGAAGACTGTACAATAGTAAGTTCAGCAGGATTTCTTTCTTCCGTCGACACTCATAGTGTCTACATCACACTCATTTCCTTGAAAGCAGAAACTTAAAAGTGAAGAAGCGATATGTGAACTCAATTCAAAAACACTCATCTTCACTCTCCTCCCACTCGGCCTCCAGAAAAGCCAAAGACTCTTGAACAACATCAATGTGCTGCACCAAAGCAGACTTTCTTCCTCCTCTCTTTCTGTCAGTGTTGGATTGTGGTTGAGGTTGTGTCTCCTCATACCTCAAACTCTTTTTCATGTCGCGCTTCCGAGCGTCCCAACACATGGCGCAGTTCTCGGGAGTTCTCTCTCCTCCTTGCTGAGAGATTGTTTGTGAAATGTCTTCCCAACTCTTTCCGGCTTCTCTTCCGTCTGCCAGTGTTTTCCATTCCCATTTCAGCCAGTACTTCTTCTTCCTGATGGGCTTTGGAGCTGCACATGGGATCACGACATTTCCTTCCGAGTTGATATCATCCATCTGAACCGCAAGCTGGTCGCGAACTCCACTGAGAAATCTTTGGGCCATGGATAAAGGGGTCTTGTCTTTCATGAGGCTATTTTGGATATGGACTTCACAGTTGGATTTGGTGATGGATTCGTCAGAACAGTAGTTTCGGGCAGCTCTTCCCCGAAGTGTCGACAACTTGGTGGGACCACTGCCTGTCAATGCACACAGCATACCAAGCACACAAGTCACGTGCTGATTGAAGGTGTCCAGCAGTTCCCCACCTGTCCAAGGAATGGGATCAAGTTTCTGGTTGTGAAAGATTTCGCTTGATGTGAGAACCGGCTCCAGAACATTTGAAGAATGGAGTTCAGAGTCTGGCATCACAAGTATGTTTGCCACATGTGCTCCGATCGCTGCCTTCTTCACGTACTGCATCTGGACCGGGGAATATGGCACCCAGCGCGCCACGATCGCAGTCTGCTCCAGCACTCTTGTTCTGGCCCTATCGTCATCTCCAGCTTGTATCAAAGCAGACGAGATGAACCCGCTTCGGAGGCTGTGGAAGCCGAAGTATTGAAGTGGAAAGCCAGCTTGGAATGCACGATTCTGAAGGTGAATCGTCATTGCGTCCGGGCCAATTGGCCAGATCCTTTCCTCCAACGAACAGTGCTTCTCCCACTCGTCACGAGAAGTCAATGAGAGCCCAAATCTTTGGATAAGATGCTGTTGAAGCCAGTACAAGACGTTCAAGTTGCTGTGAGCGAACAAGTCGCCCTCTAGTGTGACAACACTATCCTGGGCGTGATACTCTTTCATCTTTCTCAAGCGAATGGTGACGAGGAGGACAGATGTCTCTTTCAAGCACACAATTCGTTCAATGTCGCGGAGTTCTATTGCGGAACAGGTAGAAGCGCGAGCGCCAGTCGACAAGGAGAACAGAAATAGACTGGCTTCAAAGGGTTTTTCGGGAAGGGATGATGGAATATGAGAGATGATTTTCAGAAGATCGGATGCGATGAGTGGAGGCTTGCCAATTTGGACATCAGGTATCTCTTTCAACTTTTTCAAAAGATTGATCTCATCAACAATAGCTTTGCGGACGGGGTATGGTGTGGGTTCGCCTCTGTGAACTGTGTCAAGAGCAATTATGGCAGAGCGGACAGTTGAGTCCAGAGAGTGAACTGAGACAAGTTCATGAATCCCAAGGACGAAAATGAACTCCTTGACGAACTTGATTTGAAGAGGGAAGACTGAATCAAGTTTGTATGCATCTCCAAAGTCCGACAGAGACTTGTGCCAGAAATGAACGAAGACGTGTTGGACCTTGATTTTGATTGAAGGGTGTCGTGAGAGAAGGATTGTCAGATTGTTGAACGGTTGGGGGAGGGATTCTGGCCTGAATTCGTGTGTGATTATTGTATATTTTCTTCCATTCAGCTTCGCGGTCTAGTACTTGCCCTTGAGCGTCGTTTACAGATGGTAGTTGCTTCCATTCAGAAATGAGCATCTGTTCAAGAGAGGTATCATCTGCTTTTTCTTGACTATCATCAGCAAGTGCATCTCGCTCCACAGCAGCTGGCAGGATCTCTTTTTTCGTCTTCTTCCTCTGTTTCTGCCTCTGTGGACTCTCGGGCTCCCACCAGCTCGAGTCTTCGTCGTCCGAACTGTGATGTGAGTGCTGCCTTTTCACTTTTTGGATGAGTTCGCAGTCGATGAAGGATTCTGAGTCTGTGGAATCGATTATTGTCTCTCGTCGTCTCTTGGTCCTCTTCTTCGTCGGCTTCTTCGTCGTCTCTTCAACGTTGTCGTCTCGTTTCTTTGTCGTCGAGTGTGTTCTTTTCTTCTTCATCCTTTCAGGAACAGCATCCACAAAAGCATGAAATCTGGCTATTTCATCCTCACTGAAGGTGACGGAAAGGCCAGCTCTCCACCTTTCGATCTTCACAAGGGCGCAGATGAAAGGTGATGAAGTGACAGAAGAGTTCAGTAGTGATGGAGGCTGCGTTTGATCCGGACTTGTTTCTGAAGGCTCATCGATTGAGTATGTGATGATCCCAGGATCAAGTGCCCCACTCATCTGTTTGCGCAGTTTTTTCTCTGTTAATTCAGCAGCTTTTGACTTTTTTGGCGTTGCGCGAGTTGGAGTTGAAAGAGCGTGAAGGGGCAAGGATTGTTGTCGGGATGGCGTTTTCGGTGATGAAGGCGGATCGTTTGTCTGATTGTCTTTTTCTTCTTGTTCAAGTTTACGACGAGCAACAACTATTGATGACCAAATTTAAAAATGGATGGATACAATCGAAGAAATAAGTGATGAACAAAGCAACATACGCATTGTCTGGAACGCTTTCTTCCTATGCAGCAAAATTTTGAAAGATGAAAAGACATCGAATGGATGAGGAATAGAAAACAATTTTCAAACATGTCCTGATTTTTAGTCTGATAATGCATTTCACTGATTCAGAATTCAAAATAAGGCTTCAGTTATTTCAGAGAGAACGGTAGTAATTCAGTTATGGGCAGATCAGTTTAACACACGCAAATGAACAAAACTTAGCTTTAAAGCCAGCTCTCTCTTGTTATCTAGAAGAAAACAACTCAAAACATGTGAAATCGATCATATTTAACTATGCTTCCGGGAAAGCCAACCGCGGCTCGTTCTAACCCTAATCGGAAGAAAAAAGACAGAAGACGGGATCCGATGTGGGGTCTCTCCTTCGGCAGTTCATCACAATTCACTCGTCCCGTACTGTGGAAATGCGATGCTCTGCCTAGACAAATCACGCAAGCTGCAAGTATTTCCGTATCCTTCCATCTTCACCATCACCAAGTTCTGCGACGGATTGATCGTCATCTTCGACAGCATCCATCTTTTGTTGTTGAGCGAGGGACATAAGGAGCGTTAGAGTCTGATACGTGCGAAGCAGCCACAGAGATCGATGCGGGTGTGCTCGAGACGAACCCGCACAGAGGATTGAAGGAACTGATTGCGGTGCGAAAGGACTGAAAGATGGCGCAAGTCGTGATCCGCATAATGGAGCTGCTGCAGCTGATTGTGAACACTTCAGACGCAGCTGGAGAAGCAGACACGCCGCTCTGAAGATGTGTGCCAGCTCCGTGCGAGTGTGTGCCTGTTGATGCAGAGTGTTTGGGGCAGCCTGGATTTGAACGTGCTGAACAAGTGACGCGTTCTGGGCGGGTCGATCAAGACACTTCGGATGCTAGTAAAGCTTGTGAGGGATTCAGAGAGGATCCTTCTCGTTCCGAACAACACGCCAGACGAAGAATCAGAGGTCGCTCATGCTGACTGATATTCACTACCGACCTGTCATTGCACGCCCCACATTCGGCTCCCCTCTTTCTTCGTCATGTCGTTTCTGCTCTGCATCTCGACAGCGCATGCTGATCGGTGTGAAAAGCAAAGAACTAGTGGGGCGACATCTCTGGATTCACTGTGATAGTCGTTTGTCTCCCATCCTCAATGACCATTACATGCGCAGACACAGCCACGATCCCTCGAATTGACTTCAAGTTTCAGTTGTCTGGACGGTCGTCATCTGTTCAACCTTGCCAAGTGTCCAAGAACCTGCTCACATAAACTCATCGTCACTTGTTCTCTCGTCGTCGACCATCAATCTCGACAGTGTCGTTTTTCATTTTACTCACTTCTAATAACCACATTTCACTTTTGTCTGTCACCAGTTCCCTCTTCGTTGAAACAAAACATGTTGGTGGATCATTTGTCTTCCAATTGAGTGATCAACCCATTTCAAAAAAAGTTAACTTCCAGCGACCAGAACCAATGAAAAATTAAACTTTTCCCCCAAGTTCCTGCTTGATTTCTGTGGGACAATCAGGAATCTGTTAAAAAAAGGGGGTGGAGAGTCTCGAAAAAAAACACCCAACTAATTCTGCCGAAAGAAGAAGATGAAGGATGAGTTGATTTTGAACGGGCTTCCCAATCAGGTTGATCACAACGAATGGTTGATGGAGATTTACCAGTAAAACAATGAGCTATATTTCAGCATCCATATTGTCAATTTGTGCGGAAATGACGAGAAGGGATAACAACTTTCATCACTCCACTTTTCAGCTTGATCAAGATATCTATTCACAGAAAGCGAACAGGATTTAGTTTAAAAGAGTGTAATTACAAGAGGAATGCATACTGGTGATCACAAATGTTTGTCTCATCTTTCCTTTTCCCCATGAAGGTCATGCTATCGTTCCCACTTACACTTTCCATTTCCGTCATGTCAACGTCAAAAAAATTAGACATTGACACATTGCCGATCAGCTTCCCTTAAATCGTAGTCTTTCCGGTCACGCATAGAGAAAAATGAACAAAAAATGGAGTGATGATCAAAAGCAACAGATGACATAAATGTTTCAGAGAAATAGACAGAAATTCAAAATTGATACACATAATAGAGCACACATCTGATTGCAGATTCCACACGTACGTCAATCGACGCTGGGGAGATGGTGTTCAAGCTCATCTTCCTTTCATGTACTATGGAGTCGTTTCTTCTTTTGGATGGGGCGGCTTTGGCTTGGTAGTGTCCGCCTTATGTTAAAATGCATTTCGATAAATTTTTGTGCTCTGATTGTCAAATCTTCAATGGCTGGGAGATCATACTGAGGCTCGTGCAGGAGACAGCGCATTTCAAGGTTGGGATTTGTAATTCTGTTTCGAAGATCATATTTGTATCTTTTCATTGAACTAAATATCCTTTCGACTTCGACAGTCGTCAGCGGAACTACAAGGAGGATTCTGATGAAAAATTTGAGATCTGATGGAGCAAGGGCATCAGGCTGGTTTAGGAAGACCTGTATACAGTTGAATGCTGTCTCATTCGATAAATCGGGGAAAGATCGGCAAAAGTGGAGGTCTGGCTCAATATCGATGTCTTCTTTGAGAATGGGCTCAGCTTGGTCTTGTTGTAGAATGTAAGATAAAATGGCTGCAGCATAGAGATATAGGGTGGTGGTTGAGTAGTTGATAAGAATAAGTGTAGGGAAATAGGTGGCATAGGCAAGGATGATTGGGCATAGATGAAGAGATTGGGAGGGGGGTGAAGGAGGCATTGTTGAGTGGACATTGTTGAGTGGCATTGTTGAGGAGACATTGTTGAGGTGGCATTGTTGAGGTGGCATGGGTGTTGAGATACGTGAAATAAGTGTTTATGAGTTGGTGATGGATATTGTTGTGTGGACATTGATTTATAGGCATTGATTTGTGGGCATTGATGGGAGATGCATTGGTGTTGGGAATTGATGGATGAACACAATGGTGATTGACTGGCCTAGGTGGCCTAGGTGGATCGCGAAATTAAAGTGGTTTTTATTTTTGGAGGTCCACAGGTCCACAAGTCCACATGTCCACATTTAGTTAAAAATATTGAAAAAAGCAGTAATTCTAGCTCATTGCTGTTTTATTACATGAATCATGTTTGAGTGGACTTTTTATTTTGATGCAACAATTATCTCTATTTGACTTAGGTCATTGATAAAAGAGAATAGCACAATTGCAAAGATCGTCTGTTCTTTGCTCAAAGCAGTCATATTACATATATTATATATGTGGACTTTTATATTTTGATGCTACAATTATCTCTATATAACTTAGGTCAGTATAAAAAAGAAAAGATAAAGATTGTACATAAACATCAATATAAGGGCATTTCTGAGCTTCTGTGGACTTGTGGACTTGTGGACCTGTGGACCTCCAAAAATAAAAACCAATTTAATTTCGCGATCCACCTAGGCCACCTGGGCCACTTTTGGACAGTCAATAGTTCTTCAAAAATATATCTTCATTGTTGTGCTTATTCTAGACTGTCTTCTTCATCGCTTTCTGACTCAAGAGCAGACCTTCTAAGCAGTTCTACATACTTTGGATCGATCACGTAGCAATAAACTCTTGCTTTATTCACTGTGACTCTCTTTCTGATGTCATGCTCATTTAAATCCATCTGGAACGTCTTGAGTTTTTTTGTAATATTCAGGCATGAGTTCAGCCGCATATGAGCATGGCATTCCTTTCTCCAATTCGTCAATGTGTTCCAGACAAAAGTCTCCAATTGTTGATCTGGACACCTCCTGAAGTAGACATCTTGCATCTGTGTTTGGCAATTGTCTTGGATTGAATTTAGAAATGTCCCTTTATCTGAAGAAGGTCAACAAATGTGAGTAGAATTCAGGAGAGAATGAAAGAATGAGGTTTAGGAAATAGTTGGCATCATCCTTACGTTTATTGGACACTTTGCACACACAGTAACGTCTATCGTCGACTTCAATCTTCACTGGATATGCGTTGTTTGTACAGAAGATTAGGTTGGCTACATTCTCGGCATCACGACGAGCGATTCCTTTCTCGTTTGCTCTGAAACTTGTATCTGATATTATGGATTTGAGAGCATCAAAATTGGACATTCTTTCTTCACCAGCATTCTTCAGTTCATTGCAGACAATCAGCATCTTTCCCTCAATCACTGTATTGAATGTACCACATAGTTCCTGAATATCTGTGACGTTTGGAGCAGAGTATCCACGCATTAGTTCACAGAGCACATTGGTCCACACATTCTTGCCAATTCCTTGCATTCCCTTCAAGATTATGACCGATGCTGTCTTCTGACCTGGATTCGGAATAACAAAAGAAATCCAATTCAAGATGAAGTTGTACAATTCGTCATTGTTGTCGGAAATGATCTCTTTGGTGAAATCTAAGAATGGTTGAACAAGCTCATTGTTTACTGCGTCCACGAATGGGTATTTGTATCCTTGAAATAGTGAGAACATTTCTGGATTGTCACTGATGAATCGAATGCCATTAACCATGAAACGATTGCGATTGTCCTCGAATAGGCTTTGGCAATTGAATACTTTCACTTTCTTTGGATCCTCGTTTGGTATGGTCACTTTAATTGATTTCAACAATCTTAGGACATTGCTTTCTTTCTGAACATTGACGCAGTAGCAGAGATCAAGCGAACTGTATTCTTTCACAATGCAAAGCAACGATACTTCAACACAGCGAAGAACTTTCAATAGATCTCTCAGAACTTCCTTTTCTGATTTGTATTCTTTATTCGTGGCCTTTTTTCTGATTGTAGAGAAGTCAAATGGAGACAGAAGATCAATTTTGTCTTTGTATGGCTCATCATTGCTTTGTTCAAGGCATTGGTCCTCCTCAGATTCATCAATGTTGTCAAATACATCTGAGACATCGTAGTCCGTGAGAGGAATAACGAGTTTATCATTGTAGTATTTCTCATTGTGGATCCGAATGATTTTGACGAGTACTCCTGGATGCGAAATGTTCGATGCATATCTGATTCTCTGTGCATCCCAATTCATTTTTGTATTCTCTGTTAATGTATTGTGAGCATAGACGTCTTGGTACGTTTGGTCCAGCATCTCGTCAGTGAATCCATCAATTTGTCGCAATGAATTGAGTCCAGCAAACAATGGTAACAGGGAGACTTCATCCTCGAGTGAACGAGAGCCAGAATCATTGTGGATTGTCAGTCCTGTCAATCCTTTTCTGATTACCTCTGCTTGCTTCAAGGAATACTGTTGACTTGAATCACTGTCGAATGAAGGAACTTTTGGACTCTCCGTCTTTGGAGGCTTCACTGATGGCTTCTTCTCGGATGGAATTGGCTTCAATGCAATGCATAGATTGGACAATACATCAGACAATGATGCCAGTTTGAAGAGCTGATTAAAATCATTCAAAGTTGAATATGTATGGATTTTATTCTTGCCTTCGACCTTCCTTTGCACTCTTGATTTTGGTTGCACAATCCAGCGCAGATTGGAGTCTACACAAGCGAACAAATCCACATCGTATTGCTCAGTTTTCTTTACCTTCACCATTGAATTCTTTTCCAGTTTGTATCCGTCAATATCGCAATAGATGTGAAGGCCACCAGAACCAGTCACGACTAATCCGACATTTTTAGGTAGTACATCAATCACTGATTGTCTGATTTTGGTTTTGGTTTGTTCATTAGCGTCCTTATTCAAGATGTCAATGTCCACGACTGCTAGATTGGTCACATGTGCAATATTTATCGCTGTTCCTGTCTTTCTGGATCCAGCATTGTCGATTGAAGCACCTTCGCTATACTTCTTGTAGTCATATATTGGTACTTCATGAGCTCTCAAACGATCATTCAAAGATTGTATTTCGACTGGAGTGCCGCTGAACAAAGCTTCGAAATGATCGTCGATCAATCCAGGATTAATGGCACAAATGTCATTGACTTTTTTGTCTTCAACTTTTGTGTTCATTCTTTCTAAGGAGATAAAATATTCGATTTTAAATAAAGTTAAGCGTTTGTTTTTTCCGACACCCATAATTCACTGATATTTCGATCAGAACGCACCAGAATGACGTGCACACTCTCCCCATGCATCTGTGGCATCGGTGGATTGTTCTGGTCATTTTTGATTTTTTCACTTTTTTTCACCTCCATATGTGAAAATACAAAAAATGAATTTTTACAAAAAAACCATTATTTTTGAGACCATCCAAAACTGTCCCAACAAGGTCAATATCGGTCTGGAGAGCTTATTTATGATGTGTTTCGAGTGATCTGAGCAGTTGTGCTGGAGTTATGGGTGGTCCAAAAATAAACGTTAAACTTTTTTAACTTTCTAATTTTTTAATTTGTATATGAAGAGGAGTTCCAGAACAAGTTCAAGTATTGAGCCCTCGACGTCATGTTCCAAGATACTCAGGCAAAATGGTGCCCTGGTGACTGATGCGCAGAACGATTTGGAGGTTGGATTGGAGACGGATGATCGAAAGATTGTCCCCGGGGTTCATGTTGGCAGCACTTAGATGTGACCGTAAATCATGCCCACCCAAGACTTAACCCTTCAAGGACTTCGCCAGCAGCAGTCATTTAGAAGGATCGCGATAGAACGATCCCCAAAGGAGTATCGGGGTGTCTATAGGAAGCTCGTACGAACGTGGGAAGGCTCTTCTCGACGGTTATTTTTGTTTTTTTATTCTCCAATAAAAGCAAACAAAAATGAATCGACAAAAATACAACTCACAGGTGATTGATAAAATGATTGATCACAATCAATCGACGATCAAAGAGAATGCAGCCGCTATTGAGACTATCCAGAATGTTGTGCAACCAGATGGATCAATCACTTGTTCAAGTCTTACGACACCAGACATGAAAGGAGTGATCAATAGAAATGGAGCGAAATGGAATATATCAGAGGGAACTCTTCCAAAGTATCCTGGAACATATCCGTCATCTACATTTAAGTCTGGCATTTCAATCTCACAATCACTAGCAGAAACTTCAGGAATTCAGTTCAATGGGGATGGAATTATCATGTGGTCACCTTGTGATACACCAGCTTTGTATTACTACGATGAGGACAACGGTTCAGGAGCAGGGCTTTCCAAAAATACCCATAATTTTCTGGGTGATATCAAAAAAATAGAAAACACTAAATTTTCTTCAGAAAACTCTGACAAAGTTAATACATCAAATTTAGACAAGAAGATGATCTGAAATTGAAAGTCTCTCCCGTTTGAATGAAAAGAAGATAATAAAGGGTACATCTTGATCTGTCCTTCTGAATTTGAGACTAAGATGGGAGAGAGTTGTGTGAATCTTTACCACAATTGTTGGCGATTGCTATTGAGATCAGAGGATGTTTTTCTTCTTCTTCGTTTCTTTATTTTAGAGTGAAAGGAGAGTGCGTTTGTTATGTTTTATTTGGTCATCTTTTTCTTCTTGTTGACGAATGGTTCGGGATAATGGTAGTGTTTTTGTTGATCTAGTTCTTTTTATTCGGGAGTGTTGTGGGAGAGTGTTGATAATTTTGTTGATCTTGTTCTTCTTCACAGATTGTGGATGATCCTGCAAATTTGGCGAAATCCACGGCCAAACATGATGAATCCAATCGAATTCAACAAGAATGGGGACCTACAGGTCTGTACTATGCAATTTTTTCTCGTCTGGAACACTCGGATCATCACATCATCTTGTCTTTGTCGAACTTGGGATGATAACACAATTTTCTCAGGCTCTGGTTAGTACTGAGAAGGACGAAGATTTGGGGAACTGGTTTCTGGTTCAAATTACTTCGATCGCCACTCCTTCTTGTATGATCTCCATTCGTCAACTTTATCTCCCTCCAATTCACTTTATTATTGGTTCTGGACAAACTACTCTGTTTGATACGGGAGGCGTTCTGATCTTAGTTGGTCAGCTCACAGCAGATCACAATCACAACGAATTTATCGTGAAGACTGATCTCATCCGCTGCATTCCCTCACCACTGCAAATATTACTTTCACACGTTCACACATCTTTCTTTACAAGACTCTTCCTTGAATGAGATTCTCTTTTTTTGTCAGTCTCCCACTCCTTCAAGTAATTACTGAAGAGACCAAGGAATCAACTCCTCGTTTCGCTCAAAACTCACTCTGCCTCATTGTACTTGTCACTAGTTTGACCTCCATCGCATTTTATCGATTTATTAGAGCGCTTATTCATTCCGTTGGATTTTCTGGAGGATCCGAAACAGCTTGCTCTCTCATCGCTCAAACTCTGTTTAAACGGCCTATTTCTGTCAATTGATTCCCAAAAAAGTGTCAAACCTCACATTCCTCACTTCTGGGTATTTGTTCTCGCCTTTCGTCTTCAATTTGATGAAGATCCGCCATTGATGGTGTCAAGCAGCCTCACTTTCACCATCATCGAGAACATTCCGACCAGCGCACTCACACACACCAGCGCTCCCACACACACACCAGCGCACTCACACACACACAAGCGCACACACACACACCAGCGCACACACACACACCAGCGCACACACACACACACAAGCGCGAGCGCGTACGCTCTCGCACACTCCCACTTCAATCGAAACTGTCCTAAGCTTTCTCGCTTTCATTCGCAACGCCATGTTATCTCTCATCGCCAAGGGCGTTCTGACACTTTTGATGTTGGTGACGGTCGACTACATCATTCATGTCTGCCTCGACTTCATCTCCACCGATCCTGAAATCAAGATGATCACTTCAGAGTGTCTGTCCACTCTCTGTTCGTACACAGCCTTCACATCCTTCATCCCATTCGACTCAACACCTCTCGCATTCGCACGGCGATGTTGTATCTAAAAACAGCAGGCCATCTTCTCTCGTTCAGTATTACGAGATGGTGAGATTTCGATCGTTGCGAACACAACCAACCAATGTTCCCGATTCGCGCGAAGAATGTGCTTGCCACGACAGAAGGAGGAACGCGGTCGATTGTGTCGTTGTTTGTGGTTGCATCACAAAACTGAAAGAAGAAAGGAACAATCCCAACACCCATTCATTCATAAGCGTCTTGCACTGCGCACTTTTTGTCTCCACACTGATTGCATCATCACAAGACAAGAAGAAAGATGCGAACGAACCGACATGTGATCGGATGGAACGCGAATCGCTTCTGACGGACGCTGCGAAGATGGAGTGGGACGCTGATCAACCAAATTATGATCAATTTGGAGCGATCGACTTCACCCTGTCTGGCCATTCAGACATCTCTGGCGAGCTGCCTGGCTCGACGGTCTCCACTCTCTCCCTTCCTTCCTCGTCCACAAAGAACATTCGTCACTTCGACAAACACCGACTCGCTGGGGATCCCAAATTAACACGGATCAACGATGTAAAAACATCCTACTTCGATGACGACATCAGCAAGCTCACGTTCTACGCAGAGAAATACATTTGGAATACGATGTTCTTCAACGAAAAGAACGAGATGCACTTTGGGAGAGAGGACTCAGGCATGGTGAAGAGTCTGCTGGATGTGTTGGGTGTTCTTGTTCAGCACACCGTTTTCGAGGAGATCAAACGAGCCGACATGTCTGACACGACATCAGAGTCAAAAACAGAGAAATTGAAACTGACAGACGAGCAGGAGTCAGTTCGCTCAGCCAAATTCCAACGCTCCACACTCTCTCAGCAGAAGCAGGCGTCGAGAGCTACATCCACACTAAATGGATGACACAGATGATTCTTGTTCAAATTGCAAATCATCCCCACTCACACATCGCTTTCAACAAGACAACAGGAATGGGAATCACACCTGCTCGTGTTCTGTCTACCGTGTTGAACATCACTCTCCTCGCCTCCATCGCCAACAATGGTCTGTTTCCATCCACTCCAACGACTTCGAACTCCTCGCTCGTCTCAGTCTCTCTCAATGCGTGTCGGTCTGTTTGCCAACCTCGAAACAGACAACACCCGACGAAAACAGCTTTCCGACGACGGTGGACAGGCTTTGATCAATCAACTCCAGGATCAGTTCTTCCAATTCTGTCGATCACTCGCCGCTCGTCGTTCGCGTCACGGACAAGAGGGAAGGAGCAGACAACGATCATGATCACAACAGCATCTCCTCTCTGCGTGTCCATTTTGCAACTCTGACATGATTATGTACAAACTACGAACAACATCTGTTGCAGCACACTCTTGATTCGATGTGAGATGGGAAAGATGAAAGGAGACATCGAGAAGATCATTTTGAAGGTGAGGGACCATAAAGATGGAGATCGAGTCGCTGATATCTTGTTTCTGACAGTTTGTATCAAAATATTATCTCTTCAATCACTTCATGAACCTATTTCTGATTGTGGAATGACTAGAATGTGATTTGAGGAATTCTTGAATCGTTGAGAAAAATATGGGGATGTGATCAATAGCAGATCTCGCCATCAAGATGAAATTGTGACGAATGCTCCAAGGAAAATGTTCGCATGAATTATATCAACATAAAAAAGCTTGAATCTGAATAATTTGAGCAAGTCGGCTCCGTGAGTGGAAAGCCCGGTTCAGGAGTGTTTTCAATATCACCAACTGGAAGTTTTTCTCAACTGTCAGACAGAAGAGTCAAAAGGAATATTGTTCCATATCCTAATGTTCTTGAACAACTGAATAAAGTCGATATTGTGCAGTACCAATTCAATACATTCGACTCGAAGATCAACAAAGTGACAAAACAAATTGAAAATGAGACTGATGAAGAACACTTGAAGAACTGCAAAGAGAAATGTGAATGTCTGAAGAAGGAAAGAGAGAAGAAACACATCGGCGTGATTGCTCAACAGATCCAAGAGATATTCCCAGAGGTTGTGAATGATTTTAATCCAGACTGTCTTCAAGTTGATATTGCAGAACTCTCTTGCTTCTGTATCAAAGCCAATCAGGAATTATCCTCTATCGTCGGACAACAACAGACACTCATCAATGAACTAATACAACAATATAATGCACTGACAAATATTCCAACATGAGATCAACAAGAAATTCATAATACTCTTTGATTGTTTTTCCATTGATTGTCTCGGTAGTTTCCATCTCAATTGATTCACCAGAACTGTCTTTGAACCAGATCTTCACAATTGATTGTCGAGTAGTTAGTTCCCACTTCTTTCTTTTAGCAATCTGTTCGTTACAGAAAGCAACATATGAATCATTGAATGCATCAGTCTGAATCCAATCACCATGGATTGTGATGTGCTGCGGAACATCTTTTGAAATCACTATTGTTGAACCATTTATTTCTTCCCTCACATGGATGAGCTTACAGTCGAGGAAGTGGATGTATTTTTGTTTTCTGGAATTGGTAAAATCATGAGGCAATTGAGCTGTATCAGAATTCTGAATTGAGAAATAGCGTTTGACCATCTTTGTTTTCTACTAAAATAAAATTTCACATTTGCTTTATCATTAATAACCTCTCTTCACTTCTTCGTATGCTTCTTGGAGTCGACGATCAATGACATATCGCACTCGTGGTTGTCCATTCTCAATCCAGAACAGCCAGTATGTTGCCTGATGTAATGCCAATATCGGTGGAGGAGGACCTTCAGGAGCTGAGGTGAAATATGGATCCAGATCGCCTTGGATGATTGGTGTTCCTCTGAAGACAATGTTCACTGACTCTGCTGTTGAAATACCTTCTTCTCCACCAGCAATTTCGTTTCGATCTGTTGGAACCATAAAAGTTAAAACATGTGGAATCTGTTGTTGCTCTTCTTCTCTTGAAATCTTTTCCTCTGTCGTTGTATGTACGTGTTGAACAGATTGAATTTTCAAACTCTTGCGTGGCAGAACATCCAATGAAATCACCATTCACCATCATCATTTGATAGAACTCTGGTGAGATAGTTGACATCGGGAAATTGGGATAGTTGGATCCAAGCATTTCGAACAGACCAACATATTGAGGATTTCTGAAGACTGTACACTCATTTGGTCTTTCAGGGAATAAGCACATCAGATTCATGAGATTGTTGAGTTTGATACTTAAGTTTGATCTCACTCCCATGGCGTTTGCTTGTGATTGGAATGATTGGGTGTCAATTCTTTCTGCTTTCAGAACATAAACAGTCTTTGTATATGTGTTGAAGAGGGATTGTTTTGTTGCATCTGTGATCTGGTATCCGTAACAAATGGTTGAAACTTTATCCACCGATGAATGAAGCACAGTTGATGTCACCGATTTTGGAGAAACAGATGGGAATGGGGTTGCTGAAGTGGGTGCAAAACTATCAGGTTGGAGAACAGGCTTTCCGATCTGGGTAAATTCCTGTGTTAAAGTGGAGAATTCTCCGTTGTACATTAATTCGATCCGAGCATTTCCAGCTAGTGTTGAGAGTGTCACATTAGGTTGTTGATCGATACTGTTTTCAAACGTTTTTCGAACGACAGATGAAATTTGAACTGGACAATACACGAGTGAATCTGTTGTCAAATGAAATCTCAGACGTAAATTGCCAAAGATGGAATTAGGATGCTGATCAAAGGTACTCAGTGGAAGTAAATTGACAAACGGAATAACCAATGGTATTGTAAATGTGATGTTAGAAGAAGCAGCATCGACTGGAACATGATATTATCCACATACGCTTGGATCCATTCTCTGAACATTTTCCCAAAGACTGTAACAATGCTTCATGTTGTTTTTCTCTTCAAACGACTTGAAAGTGTGATACAGAAATGATTCGTGAATGTGATTATTCTGGAGTGTATTGTCAATAATGTTTCCTTTGCTGTCGACGAGTCTCATGTCTCGAATTGCATCTGATGATGATTTATATCCGTAGAACATTCCGTATGTTCCGACATCTTTTGTGAATGCACCAGATGGTTTCACATATGGCACACTGATCGTTAAATCAATACGCAAATGACTCTTCGCAAATTCAGTAACATCATGTCCGTCATAACACAGTGGAACTTCAATCTCATCTCCAATTCTACATGGCATCGGAGGATTAGTAGGATGCACTTCCTGAATTGAATACATATGTGGTTCTGAATCCCACTGTTTCGGTAAGTATGATTGGACCTCGATTTGCTGAATTAATGTCGATGTTGGTTTGGATTGATTAGATCTGAAACTTCTCATTTATAGAAAAATAAAAAAATACAATATACAATATTTCTTTTGTCATTTTCAATTTGGTATTATTCCCAAATCTTTGTGCAACGCTTTCAGTGTGTGATTTGGATAATACTCAACTTTTGGTTCACCATTACTGTATCGTAGGACCCACCAAGTTGTTGCGGTTGTTGCTAAAATAGGTGCTGGAGGATGCGTAAATCTTGTCATAAAACCATCGCTTTTATCAGTTTGCTGACATGGATCAAGAACATGATAGTAAGTGTCAATCAAGCCCTGATATATTGGCTGAGATCTCAAAGTGACTGGAACATTCTGACCTCTGGAACTGATCGAATCATTACAGTTTGTTGGACATCCACTTCGTTGTGTTGAAAAACATAATAGGAAGTCAGTATTGTCATGAATTGGTCGTACTCTTGTCATTGTTTCATTTGGATAATTCTGATCACCTGTGAGTTTCTCTTCAACGAGAGAATCCGTCAGTGATCGCTCCAAATCATCTGGAACAGTAAGGTATGAATCAAGGTTGAGAGTCGACAATGCGAACTGGTAGAAACGAGCTCCAATAGTTGTTGTTGGTTGTTCTGGATAGTATTTGTGACGTTTAGGATGATGTTCAGGATTGAAACAAAAACTAATTGACAGCAAAGAGTGAACTCAAACAAATCTATTATGGAGGGTTATTTTTGCATTGGAGTCCGTTTGGGCGAATGAGAGATGAGACAAAGTTTTTATGGATTGATCGAGGATCACTTTGAACTATCAGCAAAACAGATGAATTGGGCATGCGTTGACTCACGAATAGTTGTTTTCAACCTATTTTCTTATTTGATTTCCAGATTAGTCGGAAGATACCAAATATTCAACCGTGATCTTTCCTCCATCCATCTTTTCCTCGTCTGTCTTTTAATCACAGTATTCTTCACATGGTTTGATTCATTTTTGTTCATATCTTGTCTGGTACTCGAATATCACAGCTGTATTAACGGGTTCGGATGAGAATGACGATGGTGTGATGGAGTGTTGAAAGAGGCGAACAGAAGGGCATTACACATAAAGAATTGGAGAGAAAAGAAGAAGAACATAGTAGAGAAGGAGAAATGGAGAGATATCCCTTCAATGCAAAAGATTAGGAAGATTGGCAATTGGGCTCGACGACGATCAGCGACTCTGATCGGTAGAGGGCGCCAAACGAGGACAAAAGACAAGAACACGTGGAATGAATATGGATGCACGAAACAACTCGACTGAGAAAGGGGATCAAATGCCTTCAAAGTGAGGAAGAAGAGAGATTGAAGATTTGGTCCGTTGGAGCCAAAATGAAAGAAACATTCGGAATTAAGGAAGATATTGGATAGAAAATGACATCCTTTGAAGAAGGACTGGAAAAATACAAAGAATACAACTTGGAACGGAATGAAAATGAGCATCACCGCAAACTCGAAGTCACATGACAAACATCTCTTCTCTGTCGTGCATCATGTCCATCGCTTCGCTCAAGCACATCGCTCTGATCTTTTCGCTGGTCCTCATCACACTGATCAATCCATTCGCCCGCATCTGTCTATTCGGCGCACTCGCCCGCATCCATCCTGTCGGCGCACTCGCCCGCATCCATCCTGTCGGCGCACTCGCCCGCATCCATCCTGTCGGCGCACTCGCCCGCATCCATCCTGTCGGCGCACTCGCCCGCATCCATCCTGTCAGCGCACTCGCCCGCATCCATCCTGTCGGCGCACTCGCCCGCATCCATCCTGTCAGCGCACTCGCCCGCATCCATCCTGTCGGCGCACTCGCCCGCATCCTCCGCTACGCGTATCTCATCCACATCCTCCGCTACGCGTATCTCATCCACATCCTCCGCTACGCGTATCTCATCCACATCCTCCGCTACGCGTATCTCATCCACATCCTCCGCTACGCGTATCTCATCCACATCCTCCGCTACGCGCATCTCATCCACATCCTCCGCTACGCGTATCTCATCCACATCCTCCGCTACGCGCATCTCAACCACATCCTCCGCTACGCGTATCTCATCCACATCCTCCGCTACGCGCATCTCATCCACATCCTCCGCTACGCGTATCTCATCCACATCCTCCGCTACGCGCATCTCAACCACATCCTCCGCTTCGCGCATCCCAACCGCATCCTCCGCTACGCGCATCTCAACCGTATCTTCCCCTGTCCGCATCTCATCTGCATCCTCCCTCTCGCGACTCTCGCTATCAGCGTCCCTTACCTGTCTTTTACCAACTCACTTCTCGGACTAGCAGAAGAATGTCGAGGCGATTGACATGGCACGGGGAGGACTCCGAACACAACTGTAGCGAGTTCAGGAAAGGTCCGGAAGCGGTCAAACGCGAAACTGAACGACACACACCTTCTGTGATTGTCGCTGCGAGTGAATCTCGGAAAGGTACAACGCAGGAAAGGCGAAAGGAGGGATAGTTGGAAGGATTACATCAAGAAGGGCGAAAACGAGACGAGTTGGTCAGAACCTAACACAACATGATTCTGGTTGGGAAGGATATTGAACAGACACTTATTGGACACCCAATTGTTGACACAAGCACGTTCCTCACAATTGATAGACTTTTCCGTTTTCAGATGGAGAAGAGAATGAGAGAGGAGGAAGAGAGGCTGAAGTGGGAAGCAGGGGAGAGAAAAAGAAAAGAAGAGGAGGAAGATATAGAGGAGGAAGGAGGTGGAAGTGAGGGAAAGGACAGAAGACGATTGGACAGCAATATATGGAAAAGCAGAATGAAGGAATGACGAAGAAAGGATAACTCGAGTGGAGGCAGAAGAACGGGAACGACGAAGATGGAGGAAGTTGCATTCGATGCTGCTCTGATCGACGCAATCAAAGAAGGAGACTAAGAGTTGCAAAGCGAAAATGAGGAAGATTACACGCAAGGTGATGAATACAAAAAGAGGAAGGGAAGGAAGAGAAGAACATTGAAGATATGGAGAATGAAGAGATGAGGATGGAAGTGAAAGGGGAAGAAGAGAGATAACAAACCGACAGATTTTTCCCTATCTGGGAGCACGGATCGTGGTGGCTTACTACTGACTTAGCGCCGAAATAAATCGAAATCTGTTGGGTTGTTTGGCTGCGAAATGGGATGAAGTCGAAGAACTGAATGATTGGAAATCCAGTCTGGATTCGACCAAAATGACATGATTGGATTGGCACAGCATGAATCAGACTATTGTCATTGAGAAAAGATGATCTGGATGAATCATGAGTCGTTTGCGGGTGTTGGAAGAGTCATGTTGTGATGATCCTTAGAATTCTGCCAATATGGTGATTCAGTTTTCTCTCTCGTGAAGAAATCATATCTAGAAATGGGAAAGAGAAACAAAGAAGACATTAGAAGATCATTGGATCATCGAAAGACGTTTGAATGACGAGACAAAAAAAACTACGAGAATGAAGAGCAAATCCAAAAGATGAAGAAATACTCATCATCAGCAATGTCAAATGTGAACCAATGATCATTGGGAACAACGTGTTGACATCTTATCGATCTGCCTCTGCACAGAACTCAAGAGAAAGGAACAGAAGAAAAGACCTTGATCGACGACTCCCGAGATATCTGAGTTGGATACATTTGAGAGGAGGCTAAAAAGATCAATGAGACATGGTTGACGGAGATAGAACAAAAAGTTGGCAACCTTTAGGAAGAATCCGAGGAAGCATTGATGGTGACGTCAAGAAGTTCGACATGTGCAATCCTTGTCAACATAGAGTGCAGTGCACAATCCAATGTCAACACGCAAGCCAAGGTCATCACTGAAATCGAGATTACACAACAGTGAAATGAGAACGGGGTTGTCACTAAAAAGGAAAAACACACCACAACGTCTAAGTCATTTGATATGATTATGCGGGCTTTTGCATCAATTTGAGCTCAATGACTGTTGAGAATGTGCATTAGTATGAATGAATCGTTCAATTCATTTTTGAACATTTCATCCCATTTTTTGGATTGTTTCGATAAATTGGCCAGCTGTTATAATTTATAGCAAGAATACTCAAAATGGAATGGAGAAAGTGCAAAGAGTCCCTCACTTCACATTCATCGGTTTTGGAGTCATCATCCTAAACCACTCATTTGTTCAGTAGGTTCACTTGGATATTCTTCTGCATTGGATTGTGGAAACAAGTGACTTCATTGTCGTAGTGACGGAAGAGAAGCACAATATCCTTGGCATTTACGAGAACCATTTGCTGAGTACAATCAATTCCTGTTGCCATTGGTGTCTTCTGAAATGGATAGAATGAGATCTTTTCAGCTGGTATTGTTCCAGGACGATTCTGATACATTTTCTTCAGATTCTCTTTCGCTATTTCTTTCATTTTGTATCCAGCACTCATGCAATACACATCATCAATGCAATAATCCATAATGTTGAGAGAAATGTATTGTTCATCAGGGGAAGGTTCCGAGGTAATGCCAGTCGGATGTGTATATACACAATCTTGTTTTACTGCCATGATCTTAAATGATTGACCGATTTGAACGAAGTTCTTTGTACATGGGGGGACGAGATATGGAAGGAAGGTTGGACGATCACGATTACAATAAACAAGTGAATTTCGGATGGGAGGAAACTTTGATGTATAGTCACTGACCAGCAATGAGAGTGTATTTTTCAATGTCAGTTCAGGATTAACAGGACAACAAACGAATGCATCTTCATTTATGTGTACACTCAATTTCAGATCTCCAAAGAGACACCGAGGATAGTCAGTCATCTCTGAGAATATCAGAAGATCTTCAAGATTAATCGACACACGAATTGGTACATCAATCGTGTCTTGTAACACTCCTGTTCCGGATGTTGTAGTGAAGTCTGATAATGGAATATACACACCAGCAACAGATTCATCATGATTCCAAGCATTCTGCCAAGGTGTGTGACAATGTTTTCGATTCTCCAATTGACTCTTTGGTTTGATCATATTGTAGATGTGAGATTCCATGGATACATCATTGGTTGTTGTGCTGATGATTCTTTGATTGTTGTGAAGAACAGTAAGGTCACGGAAGATTGATGCCGAATGTTTAAATCCAACGAAGATGAATATTCTCTCATTCATGTACGATCCAATTTTTCCTGTCGTGTTTAGCCAATTGTTCATTTTCAAAGTCGCTGTCATTGTGAACGTTATGAATGAATCATCAATTTGACAAATGTCCTGATTACCAGTGAGTGGAATGATTATTTCCTGTCCTTTGTAGAAGCGTGAATTCTCAGATGGTTTCAATTCCTGAATGGAAGTACTGTGTGCACCATCATTCAGAAGGAAATTTATGTGATGTTCAGACATGAGTTGCTGTTGTATTTGACCAATATCATCTCTTGTGTATTTGATTGATCCAGTGCTGTTTCCAGTCAAAGATGTCGCTCCAGTTCTTTTGTTTGTCAGATGTGTAATATGCGAGTTCATTTTATCAAAAATAAAAAATCAAATTAATGTTTTCTGTACAGTTACTTTTTCTTTTTTGGTTTCTTCGCTTTTGGTTTCAGCTTTTCTTCCAGTTTCATAATTTCTCCTCTGAGCTTGTTCGCAACTGCTGTATTTCCTTCATTCATTGCTTGCTCATATTGTGCCATCTTTTCTGCATGGATTTGCTTGTCCGATTTCACGTCTGGAATCATCTCAACACCTGTCTGAGCAACCTTCGAAATCAATGGTCCAACAAAGGGAATGAGATTCAGAAATGGAGCTCCAACTCTGAGTATATTTTTGCCAACTGCTGCTAATTTTGATAACCAACCTGGTGCCATTTATGAAGAATAAAAATATTTGATTACAACATTTTTTATTGTCGGAATTGTATCATTGGATTTTGTGACATGTTTCCACCACCTCCAAGATATTGATTTTCTGCTTGGTTTTCTCCATTCGATCTTCGAGATTGTTGGAATTCCCCCATCATTCCGCCTAATCCACTGAGAATTCCTCCTGCTGTTTGTCCAAACTTGTTGTTCGTTTGTGAGAGGAGCCCACCACCGACTTGAAGTAAAGTTGGAGCTAGAGGTTTGATGAATTGAAAGAATTGTTTGCCGATATTTTTGAGTTTGTTGAAACTTCCTGGTGCCATTTATGTAAAAATAAAAAATACAATTCATTATTATTTTTATCTCGGAATTGCTTTCGTCAATGAAATTCCATAATTGAGAATTGTGTTGTACGCTTCGTTGAAGGCAATGCTCATGTCTTTTCCACCAACAAGGATCTTGAATATTGTTCGAAATACAGGTAGTTTATTCAGACATAGGCACTTGTCAGACAGGTCATCCAGTTCAATCACCACATCGTTGATTCCAGTGAGTGTAGCAATCAGTGCACATAAATCACTTTGGTTTGTGATCAGTTTCTTCGATGGTTCAATGAGATTATTCAGTAGCTTCTTTTCACAGGCGAAAGCATTCTTGTACATTAACAATAGTTGGTCTTTGAATGCTGCAATATTCGAAGTATATTCTCGAAGTGGTATTGAACGTGTTTGAATTGGTGCTGATGGATAGATCTCAAGTGGTGGTGGATCATAAAGACCTAGTTCATTGTTCATTTCAACATTAGCCCCTGGTTCATTTCGATCTTCGAGTTTTGACCTTCCAGAAGTTGATCCTTTATTGTCGATGATGACATTGTTGGTGATTGACGTCGGAACTGATGAAGAACTTGTGTGTTTTGTAAATTGACAACTGAGAATTGGCTGCATTTTAGTAAAAATAAAAAAGTCATAAATTCATTTTTGTTTTGATCAACTTCTGAGATACATGACGTCAGTTTGACCTAGTGTTGCGTTTAAATTCTGTTCATTCGGAAGTGTGTCCAACACTCGAGGTCCTTTATAGTCAACTGGATTCCAGCCTCGCGCGAATGATTCGACCATATTTCCTCCTTGATTGAGAATTCCAAACACTGGAGCAATGAGGTCTTCTGGAGTGATATTATTGAGTTTAAGGAAATCAACACCAGCAGCTCGTGGAAATGGATAGGAATTCAAGCGTTTAGTTACAATCTTCATGAATGATTTCTTTTTCAGTAAACCATTTGGATCAGCATAGAAATTGTAATCCCAAATGTCACTTAGGAATGGAATTAATACTCCTCGATTCATATGAGTTGTTTAACCTGAACGTATTTTTGCATAATCACCAAGAGAATACACGTTCAGAGCTTGGTTTGGTTGACCAGCTGTTTGACTTGAACAACGAATATTACGGTGTTTCATAGCTTCTCTCGCAATTATAGATGATACTTGAAAAGTGCTCATTTGCTCAGGTGGTATATCCGGATTGTCATTCCATATTTGAGTTTTCTTGAACTCTTTCCACTGTGCATCAATTCTTAGACGTTGATTCTGTTTAAATGAAGCATCCTTTTGTTGTTTTCGTCCTTGTTTTGTAGGATTTGCAGCTGTCCAAGCGTTTCGACACAAGTTTTCACGTCTCTTAGCTATTTTACCACCATTCCAATATCGTTCAATGCCATTTTTATCAGTAACAATCACATCGTCACAATATCCATCTCCATCTCCGTCTTCAACAAGTGCATTCCAACCTCCATATCGCTTTGAATTGGAATCAATCATGTGTTGTGCACTTGGAGCAGATCGAAATGCATATTCATATCTGAGATCGTAGTCATGTTCTGCAAGGATTGCACTGGCTGCATGTCTGGCTAGTTTGTCTTTGGTGTTTTGTTTGAAGGGATTGACACCTTTCTTCCTTTTTGACTGTGTCGGGTTTCTTTGTTGAATCTGTCGAAGAATATTTTGATCGTTCATTTAATAAGAAATAAAAAATTTAATTTTATATAAATGTTTCATCAAAACAAATTGCATCAAGAAGAAAACAAGGAAACAACTTAACACAAAGAATGTCGTACAATCTATCTGATAATTTATCAATCTCAGAGTATGTCAATCAGAGGCTGCAACAGGTGAAGACCTCTAACGTCGGAAAAGAACTTCCAAAGTGCTATTCATCCTGAATTATTGTTCAATCGAAATAGTGTGAATGTGCTCATTGGAAATAGAGGAAGTGAAAAGACGTATAATGTCCTCAGAGAACTGTTGAAAGTGCAGGAAGTGCCTCTACAAGATGAGAGATTTCACTTATTTGTGTACGTCACTGACAAGCACAATGATGGTACCTTTGAGCGATCCAAATCACTAATAAAGATTCCAATTGTGAAGGTCAAGTATAATGAGATATTCGCATTTCTGGAGAATCTTTCAACAGCAAAGGCAGCATACGAAGAAATCATTGATAATAACTGGGAAGAAACAGTGACAGATCAGTCAAGGAAATCAATACTGAAAACACTCCATCTTGATTCATTTCGAGAACGTAATCTTCAAACAATGATCCTCCTCGACGACTGTAGAAGAATCCTCAGTGAGCGAAGAACAAAAGCAAATCCTTCAATTCTGATGGACTTATTGCTGGAAAATCGTCAACCAAAGTTCACATTCTTTCTCACCATTCATGAACTATTCTCATTGTCTCCAGATATGAAATCAAACATCGATTCAATATGGATCTTTGGTGGATTCAACAATGAACGAATCAGAAGAGTATTCAATCAACTGAATGCACCTATGGAATGCAAAGAATTCTGGAGTACATACAAACAATTGACAAAGCAACAAGCAGCAATCTTTCGATCTGGTCAGAGCGTAAGTATTGATTACCTTGTCGTTTAAAACCAATCTAAATTGTTCAAAATTGTTTAGATTTTTGAAATGATTCAAATTGATTTAAACACAATAAAGTTCTTTTAAAATGATTTTGTAACTTTTAATTCATTATAAATGAGTCTAACAGTTTTGAACCATTTGAACCAGAACAGATAAATTTAGATTCAATTGAAAGTTTTCAGATGTATTTAAACAAGAATGGAGAGATTCTTAAACGATATACAACAAATAAGCTGAATAAAATGAACAAGATTGACGGATACAGAATAACTAAGACCAAAGATGTAATTGCACTTCGAAAAGACTACTATGGTGGTTCTTCAACAATGAATTATACAGATTCACCACAAAAATATGATGAACTTGTATCAAGAATAGCTGTGCTTGAAGACATTGTGAAACATCCCGCCAATGCTATTGACACTAAGAATCAACGTTGGGGTTAATTTTCACTGAATCCTGATCATTGATGGAATCAGATAAATGTCCCAAACAATTCAATAATAATGCATCATCTTTGATTATTTTTGTTGAAACCAGTTGTATTAATTGTTTTGTGCTTCACTCAATTGTGAATCAAACTCTTGCTTTTCTGTTGATTTCGATAGTACCATTCTCTTTACTCATGCGAATTGCATTCTTTGCATCACTTTCTGATTGATAAAACTTTGGTCGTCCTTTCATTTTCGTTGACATCTTTTCTACGGAAATAAAAATCAAATTTTAAAATATGAATTCATTTTTTTATCCTGTAAGAAAGATATGGAGAACATCTCAATAAAGATCATCAATGAATTTGCTCAAAAGCTTGGAGTTGACTGGGATGTTTTACCTTTGAAACGATTGATTGAAACAGCCAATGATGCTCTTCAACAGAATGGCTTTTCAGGTGATGTAAACAATACGAATGAGATTGAACAATTCATCAGAACATTTCCTGTTCGGAATCCTTTGATGGCACCAGTGATTCAAGAATTAATGCAAAGACAGAATAACCAACCCATTGATGCACAACAAATTGATGCGAATGCTCAGCAGAAAAGAAATACTTTAGAAAATCAGATGAGATTGAACCAAGAGATCAGACAACAAAGAATTGTACAACCAAATCAACAAATCATTGAGCACGAGCAAGAACAGAGAAGACAGCAAAGAAGACACCAGCAGAATCTCAATCAGGAAATAAAGGAATATGAACAACGTACGAGATACCAACAAATGTTAGCTCACTTTGAAGAACGAAGACGAAGATTTCTGAATTTGTATCAAGTCCCAATTGAAGAAAATATTGTACTTCCACAGCCCCACAAACACAATTGAATGCTCTGATGTTGAGAGATGTCGATGTTGTTCGAGCATTTGCTGCTGCATTGAGAACGTGAGGGCCAATTTGGCTCCAGCAGGATACATTGCAGATCAACAATATGGAGACGCAAATGGACCAGTTCAATTGTATTTCCGCAATAACATCGCATCATTTGCAGACATTGAAGCACGACTCGGAGAAGTATTCACAGCAGAGAATTTCCCATTCAAGATCTCTTTGACTTTGCCATTCTAAATTCTGTAACAGATCAAAATGGAAATACCACATACGAAGAGAATACACCATTCTATCAGAACTCAATGAAAACATCTCCGATTACAGTCCAAAATCTTCAAGACTTTGGTGCTGTCATCAACGCAATGAAATCAAGAATTCGAGACAGTTTTGAAGTCACAGTGATCGATCCAAAAGAGTGCCATGTGCCATTTATGGAGCAGCTTTTACGTACAGATTTAGAAATGGTGGTGCTTGTGTTCCAGGATTGAAAGAACATATTGCTCTTCAGATAGTGTTCTATGTTGACTGTAAATATAAGATTTGTATGTTCACAGCTTTGACATATCTTACTCATGGAAAAGAAGCTGATGGCAAGAATATCTGTCGTGATTCACGCATCAAGATCGCAAAGCAGCATTTCACTTCATTCTATCATTACTCAGACCTCACTAGTCCAGCATTAGTAAAAATACTCAAAGAATATCCAGGATTCAATATCTCAACAAAATAGACAGATTTGTAGAATACTTCAATGTCAATGTACATATTTATGAAGCAATTGAAAAGACAATGGAGGTTCATGGATTTATGCACTTTCACAATCGTTTCTCTCACCATTGGAGAAAGCTAGAGACTTGAATTTATTGATGATCATTCTCGAATCAGACGCACCTTTATGTATGTTTCTGATCCACAAAGTTGACGAAATTGATGATTTGTCCACACTGCAAAGACTACTGTCGTCCAAAGAATTCAAGAGGCGCAGGTACCAGAGACTTTGACAATCATGTGAAGAAATGCTTAGAACAGGGTATCAAAATGAAGAAAGATCAGTGGACTTAGATAATGCTTCAGCACCAATACTCACTGCAGTTATTGACAATCCATCAATGTCTTATCTATTGTCCTCGAGGAAGAATGAATAAATGCAAATACACAGATCAATTCTTGACATTCGATATTGAAACAATAATCGGTGACTTCTCAATGGATCTTCCTCAATCTGAAAACACAAGAGAAAAGTACAGTTCTGAATAAACATCATTTATATTCATTAGCGTTTTCATCTCTTCCTTATTTAAAAACACAAACAATGAAGATGTAAATCGACTCGAATGTTCATACGACGAAAAGGGTAGAAAATCAGTGTATCTTGACAAGAGTTTTGAAGAAATGAAAGTTAATGAAGATGAATGGATTAGAATGTGTCTCAAAGCTGGATTAATCGATGCTGATCTGACAAAAGAGAAGATCCAAAGCAAGCACACAATATTGGCTTTATACATTTCATCATAAAAGATATGTTCGTCGAAGCACTGAGAATTCAAGAATATCAACAGTACTCAGATCCAGAAATTCCATCAAATAAGTATGTCACAGTATTAGGTTGGAATAGTGCTAACTTCGATCTTCCAGTCATCATGAATGCACTTCACTTCACGCAATGGAGCATCTATGAACCACCACTTGATCCTCAAAGTGTCCTAAACAGCTCGTGGTTCGTCATAAGAAACTCCAGATGTCATTGAGATTCCTTGATGCAATGAATTTTGTATCTCCACAGTCATTGAAATCATTTGTACAGGATTTTGGTGATGGAACTGATTCAAAGGCATCTTTCCATATGAAGCAATCAATATCACTAATGTTGAAGAAGAATTGAATAAAACAGAACCGTTTCCAGAAGAAGTGTTCTATTCACATGTGAAAAATGAATCATTGTTGAAAGATCTTTCGTATTCTGACTATGTTGAAGATGCCAAGAGATTCAGTTCAAGAAGAGAATATCTGAAGAACTATAACATCAACGACACACTAATTATGATTGATCCAATACAGAAATTGATTCAGTGGTTTGCATCGGGAAAAAGTTGATATGTTGCAGTTTGTTTGGCATGTCCAGTAGCAGCAGTGAAGAGAAATATGTCGACATGACTTTCCGTCACCTATCCTTGATTCACCACCCATATGCAGACTCGATATCAATGCCACACATGTAGTCAAA
>JARBJD010000522.1:0-37264 GCA_033064195.1 Blattamonas nauphoetae
CCTTGTCCTCCACTCCGCCTCTCGCCCTCCTGTCACCTTTCACTCGTCTGCCTTGTCCTCCACTCGCCTCCCTCGCCCTCCAGTCACCTCCACTCGGCTGCCTTGTCCTCCAGTCACCTCCACTCGTCTGTCTTGTCCTCCACTCGCCTCCCTTGTCCTCCACTCGCCTCCCTCTCCCTCCAGTCACCTCCACTCGTCTCCCTTGTCCTCAAGTCACCTCCACTCGCCTTCCTCGCCCTCCAGTCACCTCCACTCGTCTGCCTTGTCCTCCACTCGCCTCCCTCGCCCTCCAGTCACCTCCACTCGTCTGCCTTGTCCTCCACTCGCCTCCCTTGTCCTCCACTCGCCTCCCTTGTCCTCCACTCGCCTCCCTCGCCCTCCTGTCACCTTCACTCGTCTCCCTCGCCCTCTAGTCACCTCCACTCGTCTGCCTTGTCCTCCACTCTCCTCCCTCGCCCTACAGTCACCTCCACTCGTCTGCCTTGTCCTCCACTCTCCTCCCTCGCCCTACAGTCACCTCCACTCGTCTGCCTTGTCCTCCACTCGCCTCCCTTGTCCTCCACTCGCCTCCCTCGCCCTACAGTCACCTCCACTCGTCTGCCTTGTCCTCCACTCGCCTCCAGTCACCTCCCCCGTCCTACCAATGTCCTCTCTTGTCATCTCTCATTCTTCCCTCATCCTCCTCATCCCTCAACTCCCCCAACACATCCTTCCCAACCCCCAAATTACTCTTCTCATTCATCCTCCACTACATCACTTTCATCTCTCTCAATCACCAGCCATCTTGTTTGACTCTTTATCCTATCCTTCTTGTTACCTCTCAACATCAATATTTTCTCTCAAAAAAACATAACTAGTGCAGTGAGGACGATAGTTGAGACAACATCGCCCACCACAATAAGATCATCCCATCAATTGTTTTTCTCTCCATCTGACTAGACATCTGGTGGGATGATTTTGAAAAAAACACTCATGATCAGCTATTTGAGGTGTGAAAGAGTTATTTAAGAGAGATTGGAAAAGTTGACAAAAAGAATGGCGACGGTTGGTTTCGATGTGTGCTCGAACTTTTCTATGATGTCAAAAATATTGACCCATTTTTATCCTCTTCATTCATCGTTGCATTGTTGTTTGTTTCATTCTGTTTCTGAATGAATTGAGCTTGTTCCATTTGTCGTTGGTTTCTAACTTCTTGAAGGAATTTTGGAATTAAATTGATATTAAGATATGCTGTTGGATTCGGATTTCGATATCCAACATCTGGGTGTTGAAGCATTGTCAGGAGAAATGAATAGTGATGTTGCTTGTATGGGCTGTCAGGTTTGTATGTTCGACCATCAGTAAATGCGAATTGAGTGTTTGGAAATAGTTCTCTAACCTCTCTGATTTGTTCCTTCACTTTCCAGAGTTGTGTCATTTACTACGAATTAAAAAATTAAAAATAAAAAAAGTTGAGTGATTATTTTGGCTTCCTCAAATGTGGCTTCTTCTTTGCCTTTAGCCAGGAATCTAGTCGCACTTTGAAGACTTCAGTTCCACCAATTTCTCGATATGTGAATGGAGTCAGAACCTGCTTGTACTCACCAACGAGCTCACAGTTGTACTTCCTCAGTTCATTCTCAACAAACGATTGAGTGTTGTGTCGACGTTGTGACATGTGTGGTCTGTTCCCTTGATTCCACAACTTTGGTTTTATCCTCCACTCAACACCTTCATGAACATAGATGACTGGGATGGTATGTCTCACATACTCAGAGACAAGTTCACAGTTCTCTTCTTTCATTGACTGAATTAAAGCTTGCTTGGATTCTGTTCGACGTTTTTCGCTCCCCTTTGGAGGGTTCGAAGTCTTTTGCGAGACATATGTAGTATTCACTGTTGTCATTTAATACAAATTAAAAAATCAAAAAAATAAAAATGAAATGTGAAGTGAGGTGTTGGAACTTTGTATTTCTTGTTCCTTGTTGTGCCAGCTTTCATCTTGCTTCTTTCTTTTTTGTTTCTTTCTTCCAAGTTTCATTTTTTCATTCAATTCGTTTTTTCATTCATTCATTCAATTGATTTTTTCAATCATTCAATCGTTCATCATTCAATTTTTCAAGTTTGTATGATTTTACCGTAGGACAACCCGATACTCCTTTGGGGATCACTCTATCATGATCCTACTCAATGACTACTGCTGGCGAATTCCTTGAAGGGCTAAGGTATTGGGGGGGCATGATTTACGGTCACATTCAAGTGATGCCCACAGTGAACCCTCGGGGACAGCCTCCCAGCTCGTCCCGCTCCAATCCAACCTTCAATTCGTTCTACGCATTAGCCACGAGGGCACCATTTTGCCTGAGTATCAAGGGAAATTACGTCGAGGTTTCATACTTCAACTTTTTTGGAAATTTTGAATTTTTGAATTTTTTGAATTTTTTGAATTTTTTGAATTTTTGAAATTTTTGAAATTTTCCTAAGTATTTTTTTTTGAAATTTTTTTTTGAATTTTTGAATTTTTTTTTAAATTTTTGAAATTATTGTGGCATTTTGAAACTTTTTCATTTTTTTTTGAAATTAAGATTGCCCCTCGCCTGAATCGAACCACCCCCTAGAAACGGGTGGACACTGGAACATACCCACTGAGCTACTAGCTCCTGAAAATGTTAGTTTCGACCTGTGCCTTATACCTCGAATGTTCAGATCTGCTATATATTCCTTTTATCGTCTACCTATCTCCCCTCGTTAAAAAAGCATGGATTTATCACGGGAACGACTTTTTACCCCCGTTAAAAAGCACGACTTTTCTCGTCAGCGATTTTTCAAAATTAGTTAGATTTTCCTTTTAACTTTTTACCCCGATTAAAAGCATGCCTTTTCACGGGAGCGATCTGCTAAATCGTAATTCTTGGCCACTTGTTACCCTCGTTAAAAGCATGACTTTTCACGGGAGCGATTTTGCTATATATTGAATTTATGGACAAAGTTTTCAAATTTTAAATCTGCTATAGTGTCTTTTTCGGGTATAGAGTTTCTGATTTTCGGGATAATTTCAGGACCGGATAGTCTAGTGGTAATGGTGAGTGCACGCACTACTACTACTAAGCTGAAGGTCCTAGGTTCAATTCCTGGCGGAAGCATTTAATTTCGCATATCACTGCCCTTTGGCATGGTCTAGGCCCTTGGCAAGACCAACGTACGTCTCCGGAACTCAAACCGATAAAAATGAGTTCCGATGCCGGTCTAAAAGGGACCGATGAGAAGGGTCGCAACCTTCGGAACCTTGAAAAAATACACCAGCTTCCGCCAAAATCAAGGTTTTTGCATTTTTGAAAATTTTCGAAATTTTGCTTCAACTTGAAAGTTTGAAGTAACTGAACTCTGGAAGAGAATATTTCTCTAAGATTGACAACTTTCTGAAATGAAAATGACTTTTACTCCAAGTATTTTCTGAATTGTCAATCGGCATGGAGAAAAAGCTATAGAAGTGGTGTCTCTGCCAATGTGGTTCTACTTTCGCCTTCTATACTACTTTCAAAATGTTCAAATCATCAAAAAAAGAATCTGGAAGAAAAATCAAGACAATTGATCCACTGGTTGTTGAGATATTGCAAAAATACACTTTTTGGAAGTAGCCATAATTACGAATATTGGGTTTTCTCGGCGAATAATGGGTCTTTAGCTCCAATTTTTTTTCAGAATTATTTTCTCACCAAAACAACATTTCTCAGAAAAAATCACGATTTTAGGCGGTTTATTGAATTTCGGCGCTTTGGTGACAGTACTATAATTTCCCAATGTCAACAACATCACCAGAGTTCTATCAAATGATGATGGTGAATGGTGATTTTATTGGTTGTTCTGCTACTGAAGAGTTTGAAAATTCTATTTGTTCAACTCGTGTCTACAACGACAGAGGAAAAGATTTCAAGAGAAGAAGAGCAACAACAGATGCAACTTGTTTCACATTCATGGTTCCAACTGATCGAAGTGAAATTGCAGGTGGAGAAGAAGGTATTTCGACAGCAGAATCAGTGAATATTGTCTACAGAGGAACACCAATCAAACAAGGTGAACTTGATCCATATTTCACATCAACTCCAGAAGGTCCTCCTCCACCAATTCTAGCATTACATCAGGCAACATACTGGTTGTTCTGGATCGAAAATGGACAACCACGAGTGCGATATGTCATTGATCGTCGACTCCAAGAAGCGTATGAAGAAGTGAAGAGAGGATATTAATGATTAAACAGTTTTGATTTTTTATTTTTGCTAAAACCAGCAATGGTCAAACGATATTTCTCAATTCAGAATTCTCACACTGCTCAACGTCCACATGACTTTTCCAATTCAAGAAAACAAAAATACATCTATTTCCTTGACTGCAAACTCATACATGTGAAGGAAGAGATCGGTGATGCATCGACAGTCGTATCCAAAGATATTCCTCAAAATTTCACGATCCATGCTGATTGGATTCAGACTGATGCACACAATGATTCATGTGTTGCTTTCTGTAACGAACAAATAGCTAAGCGAAAGAAATGGGAATTAAGTACTCGGCAGTCCATAGAGAAGATCTGGTTCAAGGACAGTTCTGGTGAATCAATTGAGATGGAAACATCAGAGACAATCAATGGAAAAATAACCAAGGAGTATTATGAATTTCTGGTTGATCTGATGTTGGAATATTAAAAGGTGTATAATATTTTTGAATTTGATCATTGAAGATGGCAAAAATAACCGAAGAGAAGAGCCTTCCCACGTTCGTACGAGTCTCGCCAAAGGCTTCGAACTCTTTGTGAGAGCTTCCTATAGACACCCCGATACTCCTTTGGGGATCGTTCTATCGCGATCCTTCTAAATGACTGCTGCTGGCGAAGTCCTTGAAGGGTTAAGTCTTGGGTGGGCATGATTTACGGGCACATCTAAGTGCTGCCAACATGAACCCCGGGGACAATCTTTCGATCATCCGTCTCCAATCCAACCTCCAAATCGTTCTACGCATCAGTCACCAGGGCACCATTTTGCCTGAGTATCTTGGAACATTACGTCGAGGGCTCAATACTTGAACTTGTTCTGGAACTCCTCTTCATATACAAATTATAAAATCAGAAAGTTAAAAAAGTTTAATAGTAGTGTCAATAACCCGAACATATTCAAAAACCCGTAACATGGGGCTTGAAAAATATACATTGGTCAAACTAAGAAAAATGAAAATTGGTTCCGCACCGAAACCCCTGTGTCGGGAGAAAACCTCATAATACTGTTTCCTTTTGGCGTCCACACATTTTTCTCAACTTTTTGCCTTATTTTCTCCACAACCAACCATCCGTTTTGAATCAAATAAAATGCATTGTGATCGTAAAGTTCTCGACAAAATCTGCTCAAAAAATCAAAGATATTTTTTTCTAAGAATTTTTTGTCGAGAAAAATATGGGTTTTTTCCGATTTCCCCAAATACCCAGAATTTTTTCTCCAAATTTTTTTCAAAATGTTCATTTCACCAAAAAACATTTTTGTGAAAAATTCCATCGAAATCGGTTCACTGGTTGTTGAGATATTGCCGAAACGATTTTTTTTATCGGGCAAAAGGGGGTATTTTGAGGTTTTCTCCCGACACAGGGGTTTCGGCGCGGAACCAAATTTTATTTTTCTTAGTTTGACCAATGTATATTTTTCAAGCCCCATGTTACGGGTTTATGAAAAGTTCGGTTTATTGAAACATCTATAACGTTTATTTTTGGATCACCCATATCTCAAGAACTACTGCTCAGATCACTCTGAAAACATCAGAAATGAACTCAGCAGATCGGGATTGACCTTGGAAGAGGTTTGTGTGGTCGAAGCTCAATATTGTATTTTTCAAACTTTGTCTGGATCTCCTCTTCATATACAAATTAAAAAAAATCGATAAAAAATAAATCAGCGTTAATTTTGAGATCACCCATAACTTCAGAAATACTTCTCAGATCACATGAAACACGTCGTATATAAACTTTTCAGACAGATATTAACCTTGTTGGAACACTTTTGGATGGTCTCAAAAATTAAGGTTAACTTTGAAAAATTCGATTTTTTTATTTCCTTATATAGTGATGAAAAAAGTGAAAAATTCATATTTGACCAAAACAATCCACGGATGCCGTAGATGCATGGGGAGGTAGTGCACGTCATTCTGGTGCATTCTGAGCGTGCCCTTGCTCCGTGGACTTTGTGGACCTGTGGACCTCCGAAAATAAAAACCAATTTGATTTCGCGATCCACCTAGGCCACCTGGGCCAGTCAATTGGATTGCTGGATGACTACCAAATGATCGTGCCGATTGATTTGATCCTGGCTCGACTGAAATCAATTTTTGAAGCTCATTTTATCAAAATAAAGTAAGAATTAGGTCCAAAATTCATCAAAATCGAAGGGTCAGGAAATGTGTGTTTTTCAGGTCTAAATTGATTTATTCCGTGTTATTGGCGATCTAGATAGGTATCGATTTTCGCCATCTATACTACTCCGATTTTCATCGGGATTGTTTTGATCGATGACCGACAGTGTCCCCGAGATTTTAGATTTTTTTTCAGAATTTTTCGAAACGGTTCTCACTTTGGATTTGACTGATTTGTGGTCAAAAATAGATTTTCAGTGTTTTCATGACCTATCATGGTACTTTCTCAAGTGAGGACGGTCTCCAAAATACAACCAATTATCAAAGCGAACGTAATACTCATTCTTTGTTCGTAAATCGCGATATTTGAATGGCTCAAGTACCTTTGTGTATGTTCCAATGAGTTCACAATTCTCTTTTTTCAGTTCATTTTCAACGAACGATTGTGTGTATCGTTTTCGTTTGTTCTGATGAGTTCTGAATCCTTTCATCCATTTTGATGGGATCACTATCCATTCAATTCCGTCATGTCGATATGTTACTGGAGTACCAGAATGAGTGTATTCAGAAATGAGTTCACAATTCTCATTTTTCATTGATTCAATAAGCTTCTCTTTTGTGCAACGATTTGTTGGTCGAAGATACTTCTGACGATTCAGATGTGGTCTGTATCCTTTGACGAAACTATTGACGTACACTTGATAAGTTTCATCTGGTTTCTCTTCGAGATAGTATTCGAAAGTGCTTCCAGTGAGATATGTTGTTCCTTGTCGATTGAGAGTCGGAGGTGATTTCATTTTCAAATCTTCTTTGTCCAAAATTTCCAGTAGTTGTGTTGGTGTCAAGACGCTGCTCATTTTATACAAATTAAAAAATTGAATAAAAAAAGAAATCGACGTTGTTTTCTAAAAGTACTCAAAATTTGCTTCAAAAAAGACACTTTTCAAGAGGTCAGTTTTTCGCCGTTATTTTTGAATTTACGGCTAAATATTGACTACTCTGTAATGTCAATATTTTCAGTAGTAAGTGAGATGGAAATTAGAATGAGTCATATTAAAAAAAATCAATTGGCTTTGAGATTCAAATTGATTTCTCGTTCCAATTCTCCTAGGAGTATCACTTATGGCAATCGGGTTCCCAATTCGCTTATACCACTACTATTGGCATCATTGAAATGGGTGATTCTCAGTGAAATAAGGCAAGCGTTGTTTGTGGTATCCACGAAGAATATTGTCCTCAAAATCAAAATTCTTCGTCTAAAATCCCCAAACATATCATTAGTGAACTTTTTTCATTTCAAAAAAAACATAGAATTTGTCTCGATCAACGCAGAAATCTCATGTTTTTTCCATTTTTCTCTTTAATGGATGATTTATCTCTGTTCTATCACACAGATACATCTTTTTTTGTTGATTTACATCCTTTCTCTCTCTTTAAACGTCTTCTGTGAGAAAAAGTGTGTAAAAAAGTGCTGATCTTAAAACGGCTATTTCGAGCGCGATCATGCTTGAAATCCAAAAATTCACATGTCCTCTGTCTGCAGAGCAGATGTGTAAGAAATAGGGAAAAAATGAATTTTCCATACGCACCATAGTGTTTTGCCTTAATTGACTGAGAATCACCCAAATGTCCTAAATTCCATTTAATACAAGATTCAGAAATGGTCAATCGGAATTGACTTTCAACTTTGGTTTTCAACGATTATTTCAATATGGTTCTTATAGTGGAGTCACCAATCGGTGTCCTGTCACCAATCGGTGCTTTTTTCAATAAATGTCACAATGGGTCAAACTAAGAAAAAAATGAATTTTTTGAATTATCTTCCCACATGATCCCGAGAAAACCTCAAAAAACCTCTTTTTGACCGCTTTTTTCATGTGTTCTCGTTAAATCTTCACAAACTGTGAACAGATTTTGATGAAATTTTTCACAGAAATGTTTTTTTGGTGCAAAACATTTTTTGAAAAAAAAATCAGAAAAAAATCTTGGGTATTTGGGAAGATGTGAAAAAAGGCTGTTTTTCGCCCCAAAAAATTTCATGAGAAAAAAATTTTTATTTTTTTTGATCGTTTTTAATCGATATCTTTACGAACAAAATGCTTTTTCTTCGGTGTGAAACGGACGTCTGGTTGTGGAGAAATGAAAGAAAAAAATAGAAAAAGTGACAAAAATGTACAGTAAACTACTGTATAAAGTATTTTGAGGTTTTCTCTGGATCGCGTGGGAAGATAATTCAAAAAATTCATTTTTTCTTAGTTTGACCCATTGTGACATTTATTGAAAAAAGCACCGATTGGTGACAGGACACCGATTGGTGACGCCACTATTAATTCTTCTTCGATACTACTATCAACTTTGACCCAACTACAGTTTTCTGTTTTTCACTTACCTCCTAATCTCACAGAGGGCACTTTTCTCTTAAAACGGAGAGCCTCCATCAAGGTAGTGAAGTTCTTTCTCAGTTTTTGATATCCCCAGATTGATACCTCATTTCACAAAAAAATGTTCTTCATCATGTTTCTAAGAATTGCTTCATGTGCAATCTTGAAAATTGGCCTTTCTCTTCATACTGACATATCGGTGAGAATCACCCATATTCATGACTTCATCTGTGATCCTCGATTTTTCTCTCAGAAATTCACTTGTGGAAGACGGTGACTTAGAACTAAGTCATTTTCTCGTGACTTAAGTCAAATCAAAGGGCCCGACAACACTGCCAGAAAGTCCACCCGTGCCCTATCGTCCATGACTGTATCGTCCAGTCCAACGCTGGCACCGTCTAATCCAATTAATGGGCCAAATTGTCTTTAAGTTAAACTAAGAGATGTGTGAAATATTCAAAAATTATGATGAATGACGTTTCCAGCAAATTGTCCATTGTCCTGGACTCTACACTCGATACCGATCTCCTCAACTCGATGTCGCATCCACTCAAATATCCTGCTTTCGGGTGGCATATCATTCCAAACCGTATTCATAAAGTCAGGGTTGATGACAGTCAATAACTCCACCAGATCACAAAACGCGTTTCGCCATCGAAAAACGGACTCCACGTCATACCACTCGGCATTGTTGTCCGATGTGAGAGAAAATGGGAATGGGTCAAATGAAACAACTCGAACCGGAGCAAACACCACGTCGTCGTCGGAGATCAGGTTGATTTGGTCTTTTTTCTTCATTTGTTTATGAGTGGGAATTGTTTGATTCAGCTTCTTCAACCATTCACTGTGTTTGTCGGTGTTTGATGAAAGTTCTTTCTTGGTAAGGGTTTCTTCCATTGATTGGGTCGTTTTGAGTCTTTCAGCCAGTTCAAGCCTCGCTTCCCACTTCAACTTCTTCCGGTACGGCATGAAATGAGGTTCCTGGTAATGTCCTTGATGCATGCGAATATTCTCATAGATGGTCGCCTCTCTTTCAGCCATTCTGTTCATGGTATAAGTGGGAAGAGATGGGGTTTGTGGAAGTGATGTGAAGAAGAGAACCGAAGTCATGAACATTTCGATGTTTTTGAGAAGATAGACTCCGCAGTCGAAGCTGTTCTTCTGATGTGGGACAACAGGCGCATAGGAAGGGATGTTGCTTCTGGAGAAGAGAGCGTAGTTTGTGTTTAGTATTCTATTCTTCCGATAGAACGACTCAAATGAGAGATAAGAGCGAAGGAGGGCTGAATGGCGAGGGTAATAGACGTTTGGGGGAGGCTCCGGAAGTGAGTCGAGAAACAGGATCATGAGGCGAGGTGACTTGGCGAAATAGTTCTGTTTTTGACCCAACGCAGCAAAGACTTTCCCGTGGGATGTAAGACCCTGGTTGGAATCAAGAGAAGGGAGGATTGAGCGAATAAGTGTGTTTTTCCTGATCCGAGCGATCTGCTTTGTGCGTTGGGTGATCGTTGATGGCTGAAGTTGGTGCGTGAGAGTGAGGAGAGGGAACTCATGTGGAACAGGGGGCATGAGAAGCTCTGGTTGGGTGCCAGGCTGGTTTACAGATGCGAGTGGGGGAGCGACATTCTTTCTGGAGGGTTTTGGTTTCTTTGTCTTTGAAGATTCTTTTTTGTCCGACCGTTGACGTTTTATCTTCTTTGGCGATGTCGTCTCTTCTTCAACGTCTTCTGAATCATCATCATCTTCCAGAATTCGGTGTTGCAGAGAACCATCTGGGTTGATTTGTTTGATTCGTGATTGGTCCGGCATGTAATCGATCTTCTTATTGAATCGTCCGAATAGGTTTTCGGGATGAATCAAATCGTGTGTGACGCTTGTTATTCGAACTGCTCCTTTTCGAGCTGTCGGAGCGAATGTGACTTCATCTGAATGATCACAGAACGACCCAATGACATTTCGACTCTGCTTCCCGGTGAGCATGTCGGAGAATGTGATGGAAGGAGAGAAAAGATCAAGGAAATCATTCTTTGGATCTGGTGAAGTGATGACTGGCATTGTTGATGGGATTGTGGTGGTTGGTTCGATGGCGTCTGTTGTGGATATTGTGGCGAAAGGAGGGACAGTTGGAGAATGTGTGAACGCGTCAACAGAGTGAGATAATGAGTTAGGTGGTGAATGAGTGGTGGAAGATGCTGTCAAGATGTTCGTTGACAGGGAACCTTGTGGCTGATGGATGGAAGTGCTGGGAGAGAAGTCAGGAACAATTGAAGTTGGTGCAGCTTTGAAGGATTGAAACGAAAGAGAGCGATGTGATTTGGGTGAAGGAGGTAATGGTGAGAGAGATCGAGATGGAGGGACGGACAGAGAGAGTGGATCCAGCGGTGGTGAGAGAGATTTCTGTCGCGAGAAACGAGTGGTCAGCGGTCCCGCGGAATCATTCTGGGTTGGCAAAGATGTTGGCTTTGTTGTTTTGTTGTGAGGTTGAGTTTTCGTTTTAGGTTCGGCGTGCGATTCTTTCCTCTTTGTCCCAACTTCGTTCAATTTGGTGAGATTCAGAGTCGGAGCAGGATGATGGGGAGTGTACACAAACTGTTCGTCGTTTGTGGACTGATGCTTCATCGTCTCCTTCGTCTTCATCATCTTTTCGCCCTTCTCTCGACTTCGAGTCTTTGGAGGTGGTTGAGGGTGAGTCTGGAGATGCTCTTGTTTGATCCTCTTAACGTCTTCATGTTGTTCCTTGATGCGTTGATTAGCCTTTTCCATGTACAACCTTGCTTCTTCTTCTTGTTTTCGAGGCGATCCACGTTTTGGACGTGAGGAATGGCTTGAACCGATCAGATTCGGTTGATGATCTGCTTGAATTTGCTCATCACCTGGTTGTGTCGGCTTAGCAACAGGTTTTGTCTCTTCAGTCGATTTCCGAACGCGGAGAGTCGGTCCTCCTCCTGACAATCGAACATCAACGTCGTGGGATAGTTCTGTGACGATGTTTTGAGATGGATTGGCCACAGTCGGATCGGTAGTTCCTGAGACATCGATGATATCTGGTTGGAGTGCATTGTCTGGTTGGATCCCAATCGTATCAGCGGATTGCTGGGTTTCAATCTCTTTAACTTCTTCTTCGATCTTGGACTTTCGTTTCTCCAAAATACGCCTGAGTGCTCTTCTGATAGATTGAGAATCAGATATAGGACCATTCAGATGTTCCAGAAGTCGTTTCATTCTATCCTCAACTTGTTTATATAATAATGGGTTTTCGATGAAGTCAGCAGGTGACAAGCAGTCTGCAGCACTGAGGATATCTCCGACGGTCTCGCCTTCGATAAGTTGAGAATTCCAACTCGTATAGGGTGTTGTTCGTGGTGGGATTGAGAAATCAATGAAAACATTGCTGTTCTGGCCGTGTAGCGTGGAAAACTTGAGGCATTTCGACCAGTAGCTCTTGATTTCGGGTTGACTACTTGTCATAAGTATGTCCTCGAAATAACTTTTTGTGTCCACTTGAATTTGGACATTTTTAAAGTCATTTTGTTGGCGCATCTGTTGATTTCTCTTCATCTCGAACATAGTTTCCATCCTTCTCCAGGCTGATTTCTCGATCCGCATCTGTTCGCATTCTGGGAGTGTTGTTGGCATCTGTCTTCCAGGGAGAGGCCCTTCAAACGGAGTGTTCTCCAAGATGATCTGTGGATAACAAATAATTGCCAACGACCAGTGTGTCTTTTCATTAATTGGAATCAGGAAGAACTTGTGAGTGAACAGATTGAGACGGCGGCTCCATCGTTTCACGTGATTATATCCGCCCATTGGACCGGCTGCGTTGAAATCAAGATTGACATCCAGAGGAAGGTCCTTTCCAAAGTCGATTCCGACACTTCGGAGAAAGTAGAATGGGGGGAGATCGTCGCCCGGGACGGCACTCAGGTCGGACCCTTCCTGAGTGGTGAGAAGAATGGTTGGATCGACATCCTTTGCGACAGGACAGAGGAGATCGTGTGAGATGCCTTCGAATGGAAACGTCAGAGGAAGGAATCCTGGATCACACAACGGCAATGGACACCGAATGTAGTTGTTAATTATCTCATGGCCGGTTGGTCTTGGCTTCGGGTGGTAACCATCATTTCCATCGACAACAATATCTGGCTGAGTCGGTTCGAGAGGGATAAAGCGAGGTTCTATTCGGTTGTAGAAGGAAGAACTATGGACACAGGCTGCCGAAACATCCATAGAAGAACTGGTCGGAGGCTGGACGATTGGAGAGCGGACGACAAGAGATGGAGGCTTTGTTGTGAGAAGAGCAGCATTGGTCAGGGATTGATCAGAGGTTAGAGTTGCAATCTCTTGTGGAGAGCTGAGTAAATTGTTGTTTTCCTGTTTGACAGTGACCTCTTTTTCTGCAGGTTCTTTCTCAAGGCAAGCTTCCACCAGATCTTGATAATCCGACAGATCTTCTTGGGCGGCCTGGTCCAAAGTAGTTGGGATGAATGGTTGGAGGGATTCTCCATCCAGATCATCCCTTCGTGGACCCCCTCCGACTTGGTTCCCGAGTGGTGGATGAGGATGGGAATGTTGGATGAAGTCATCTGAATCGAGGTGATCTGTCTGTAACTCAATCTCACCAACTGCGTCGTCAGTCGGATCCGATAGTATTGGTGGCGAAATTGAGACTGGTTGGGTGTCGTTGTTTGGAACAATTTTTGGAAATGTCGTTTGTTGAAAAGATTGTTCATCGTCATCAATGAACTCATGATCAAAATTGATGTCAGAAGAACTCTTTTTCTCATCTGATTCTTCTTTCTGATGAGGAACTGACTTTGTTGGATTTGGAACGAATGCTTTTGGTACGACTCGATTTCGAAGAGATCCTAATTTTCTCTTAATTTGGGTCGTTCGTGAGGACGAAAGTTTGGGTTTGGTGTTTTTTGTATTTCCGGCATGGTTGTCTTTCTCTGATTTCGTTCTTGTTGTGTCGGGAATGAAATGATTCCGCGTTTCCATATTTGGATCTGGTTTTGAGGTGGTCTTCTCATGATTATCACTTCTGAGGTTTCTCTTCCTCCTCTCAATGCTTTTTAACTCTCTTTGCGGTTCCTCCATCTCGGCAGGTTCTTTCTGAAGGATGTCCGTTGGTGACTTGGAATGAATCTCAGCTTTTGATGCTCCTTCGTCATTCATTTCATCGTTGTCTTCTTCTTTGTCGTCCTCGACGCTCTTTACAGCTTTGTCCAGATCCTCATTTCCTTCCTTTTCTTCGATTGCTTCATCCTTATCCTCTTCATTACCCTCGTTTTTATCATCAATGTCATTCTTGTCCTTTTGTGGATCTAAATCGACAACAGCTGTTTTGACCTTCCTCTTCGGCTTCTTTCTGATCACCGTCTTCTTTTGAGGTCTGTGCTCGGAAGAATTGTGGTCCTCAGCAGTTTTTCTGTCTGTGCTCCTCGTCCGATAGTGTGGACGCAGTCTGTCAATGTACGTGCAACCTTCGTCCAAATACTTGAAGAAGTATGTCGATAAGATCGCAAAAACTTGGTCTTCCTTCTTGTCTGCTTCTTGCACAGAGTATTCCTGAATTTGGCCCCGAAACGGGGTTTGATTGTCAGGGTTGTTGTCTTTGGAATCTCCTCTGATCATTTCTTGGAGATATTTTGCGAAAAAAGAGATGATTGTATCGTTCAGGAACCGGCGCTGTTGGAGTCTGTCCATCTCTCCGACTGTGATTGAGATTTGACCACCAGCTTGAGCATTTGGAGGGAATGACGTTAGCTCCATTGTGCTGTCCATGTGGAGGAATCGGTATGTGAAAATTGTCTTCGCGAGGATGAAGCTGAGGGCAGGAGATGAGGGAAGGAGCGATATGGATGGAATAGAATGAGGGAGTGGAAGGGTCGAGATATTCTGGAGGGTGAACGATGGATTGCTGAATGCGAGTCCTTGGAGGAGAGATTTGAATGGGAGTGGCTCTGGACTTGATGACATCAGATGATATTGGTAATCGTAAGCGACGTGGAGTGAATAATGAAACCTGACAAGAGCGGGAGTTCGGGCGAGTTGGGCTGGGTGCGGGAAGCGTGAAATGTTCAAAGTTTGGTTGGGACGACTCGGAGAGTATGTTGGATAGCTTGAGAGGAAGATCAGATATTGCGCCCAGTGGGGTGAGAGTGCACGAAAAGAATAACTCGCAGGGAGGAGTGGATTGAGAGGAGTGGCGAACGAGAAGAGGAGAGAATGGATGAAGAACGGGATTGTGTGAGACAAATTGATGAGGTGAGGTGGAGGGGGCTCGGACGATGAGGATGGATTGTAAGGAGAGGGAAGAGAGACTTGTGGGGTGATGGAGAGATCAGTCGAGAATGGCTCGAAAGATGCCATCGACGAACTGGAAGATGCAAAATTAGGAGATGAAGTCTCTTCTGCTCCGTCTGGCTGTGTCCCAGGGATGTCATCTTCTGTTTGCGGTGTCTCGAACCGAAGCAGATCTGGCAGGAGTGGGTCGAAGAACTGTGGAACGATGTTGTTCAGCCAGTCCGGATAGTGCGGGCATCTCAGGCCGTCTGACGGGAGACCAAAGACAATGATCATCCAGTTGTCTCTTTCCAGCAAATCTTGTCTCGGACTGTCTTCGAAAGAAGTAGCATGTTTGAAAAAGTGGGGTGTGGGGTCTGTGTACGGATGAGATTGCTCTGAAAGATGAATGGCGACGACAGCGACATTCTCCTTCTGGTTGAGGTATGCATAACCAGGCTGGGTTGGTGACGTGAGCGTGGCGAAATCGATGGTGAGAGTGATTGGAGAGTGAGGACGGGATAAATCTTGCTGTGACGAAATGTGAAAGTGAGAGAGGAGTTCAGTGTTGGGAAAATCTGTGGAAGAGACATCCAATGAAATGGTGGGGAGACGGAGGTTGAAATGCGATGTGAGAGTCGTGTCTGAATTTGGCTTTGAAAAGGTGTGTGTGGGGAGTTTCAGTACAGCAACTGAATCAATGGGTGAGATGGCTGTGTTCCCAATCTGGAAAGAGTAGACTGGGAGCAAGTATGAGGAAGAGATGGGCTTGGACCTGGTCATCTCTGGAGGAGATTCTTGATCGTGAGGAGGTGTTGAGAGTTGAACGAAAATGGACGGATCAATCTGAGTCGAGTGCTGAATGAGAAGGTCGACTTCCTTTTGGTAGAACACAAAGTCAGCCAGGATGAGATTGGAACAGATGCTGACATAGCTAAGGTACGTCCTCCATCGGGCGGAATCATGGAATGAGAGGGGGTATGGGATGGGAGGGGCGTCGGTCTCAGTGATGTCGTGTTCCCAGATCGAATCCCATGAAAATAAATGATTAGGCGGGGTGTCTGACATCCATTTGTCTCTGTGTGAGTTCAACATGATATTCTGAAGCGATGTGAGCTCAGGGTTCCGGACTTCCTTCCCTTCCAACGGCGTCCCGTCCACTCTGTCCTCTGGAAGACTTTGAAGGGGAGCAATGTCGTCGTCTTGGTTCTGATCAAGGAGAATGTAAGGATCATCAGCCTTTTGGTTATCGTACTGGTTGTTTGCAGAATTGCTTTGGATCTCATGGAGGAAATCTCCGCAGTGTTTTCTTAGGGATGAAGCAAAATGTGTGAGGAAGATATTCAACGTATAGCCAGTGCGAAGAAGAGAAATGGATCGATGTTGGGTAGTGTGTGGTGAAGGATCAACAAATGAGAGTCCTTTCATGAGCTGATCCGACTCACTAATCAATTCATGTGTCCCATCTTTCAAAATCCATTTCTCGTTATCTTCACGATTCCAATCAGACTCGTCAGAGGTAATAATCAGTGCTCTAGGTTTCGTAGCATCTTCAACGGCTCGAAAAAAACTCTGTTCGTTCGTTGAAACCCTCGCATTGATCTGTTTGATTGGCTTTTGAGGAGTAGTCTTTGCAATAGGTTCGAATAGCTCGTTCGAGAATATGTCTGGAAAATATCTCTGGCGGAGAGAATACGTTGTGGATTTGTCGTAGAGAGGTTGTTTTCTGAAGGGTGGAAGTCGTGCCCTGAAATGAAATGTAGACACGCCAGGGAGACCAGAAACAAGAATAAAATGACGATATTGATGAGAAAATGGAAGTGGACGGAGATTGTATATCTGGTTATCGTCGAAAGAAAACTGAAAAGGCTCCTGAAATGTCTGAATTCCAAAGGATTTAGGGAGGATTCCAGCAGTACATGCATTAACAGTCGTGTTTACCAAGTGATTAAATGGATAATATTGGTTTATTTCCTTCTTATAAATCGGAAATTGAGTGAACTGCTGAATCGACATCAGGTAGAACGGATCTGTGGTGGACTGTCCGGATCCTAGTTGAATTGTAGCTTTTGAATGAAGAGGAGCTTTTTCATCGACAGGGACAGAATATCTTTTGCCAAGGCCGAGAAGTATTCGAAGTCCAGAATTCTGTGACATACTCCAAAAGTCATCAAGTGAAGGTGTTGCAAAAGGAGAAGAGACCAATGGAGATTGTGGATACATATGCATCCTCGTTCGTTCCGTGGATTTTGGATGAGGTTGGTGTGTTGACAAATTGTGTTTGAGGATGTGTCGAGTAATTTCATGGTCATCGTCTCCAGGATAAGACGGAGGAGGTTCACATTCTTTGGGAGACACGAAGGAATGGGAGAGGATGGTGGTCAAGAAGTGAGGAGAGAGATTTTTGAGGTGTGGGTGTGAGACCTGAATAGCATGTGGTAAGAGCGTTTCTGGATCAATTGCAGTTTGTTTGGGTACAATATGCATGGTATGACTTGGGGTTTCATCGTCTTTTTCATCTGAGTTGCTTGAGAGGAAAGGTGATTGTGTATCTGAATAGTCAGAGCCTTGCACTCGTCTTGACTGAGGTGTGAAGATTTCATCAGATGTTTCATTTGAATCGTCAATACTAATTGGATTATGCTTCGAAGTTCCTTGAGAACGCGAGGACTTGGCCATTCTGGAAGGGTTTGGATTTCGATAGTGACCACTCGGAACGCCACGGGGTCTGGGTTTGGGTTTCATTGGAAGGTGTCCTCAATTGAATGGCTATACGAGAGGGCGACAAAAGAAACACGATACAGTGGGTCCGAGGCGTCTTATCCATCAGTGGGGCTAGTGAACTGTGTGAGGTGACTTGCTGCTTCGAGTTCTTTGTCTGAGAAGTTAGAAAAGAAGGAGATGTGAAAAAATGCAGAAAATAAATCAATACTTTTCTCTCTGGAGCGTAATCCATCGATCTCGCAAATTTTGATGAGAAGAGATATTTGCTTGGAAACACTGCTATCCATCAGAGAATTAAATAACGATACATCCAAGCAATATCAACATCAAGTTTGTTGCAGCTCGCACAAAGGCTCTTTCTCCCGCCATCCTGAAGTTACGAATAAGGATCGCCACTCTCTGCAACAGAGGCGAAGGAACCTTGCTGGAATCAAGATTCTTAACTAAACATGTCTGTCAAGATTCAAAGTTAAAACGATGAAGAGATACCTGTTGTAGAAAGATGAAGATGTTTGGATTGGTGACAGTCGCTGAGGAAGAGTTGGACGGAGAGGAGTCGAAGGAGAAAAGTTCGGACGAGTAAGAAGTCATTGTTGAGAAAACAGACACAAACGTTGAATTCATTTGGAGAGCCGACTGCGAATGTGAATCGATCTCCCCATGTCGCATTGTTTTCCCAAAAATCTCATGGAGTCATCTGAAAGAGTCGAATTGAAATGAAGTTTGAGAGAATGAAGCGACCAGCCTGCTCTCTCTATGTCGTTTATTTTCCTATTTTCCATCTTCTCTAATTTCAGTGCCAGTAGAACTGGTTTTCACAGCACCTGTTGCAAGAGACAGACGAACACGAGAAACACCAGTAGTACTGTCTGCCAGTTTGCCTTCTTCTTGTTCTTATCATCCTCTTGACCTCATTCTCTTCTATTTCTTCGAAATTGAACTCTTGATCGACAAGAAAAATGAACTCATCACGTTGACATCAGGACACTCAGGAACTTCGTGTCGCGCCTCTGTCTCGACCGTTCTTCTGTTTAATTCCGCCTTTTCTCGTTTCAGTGTCAAGGAAACAACTGGAACTGTTCTGTAGAAACTCCTTCATCATGGTGGTCTGCTCTTTCCCTTTTAACTTGTCAAGCATCGCAGTTTTTTGTAACATAAACGAAGTAATCAACCTAAAGTGCGGAAATATATAGATATTTCATTGTTCAATCATCTGAAACATTATGTAAATCTCCAACTCTCATCTCGACAACACACCAACCTCTCCCGTTCTTTAGTTTCGTTCATCAATCTGAATTCACATCAATCATCATTGTTTGTCCAGGTCTCTTCAGACATAGTCAAGATATCATCCCTGAATCTCACAAATCAATCAACGCAAAAACGAAGAGTCAAATACAAATCTTAGAACGGACAGCGTGAGAGAAGAGAAATATACAGATGAGAAACAAATGGAAGGTGCGTATCAAATGCAAACTGAGCCTGGATGAAAGCCAGATCACACACAATTGAAATCCACGTGAGACCAATCCCGACATGATCCTCCCACCAGGTCGGTAAACAAATCAAGTCCGCCCCCTCCAACATCAACCCAAGACGGAGATGACTATGATCCATGCGCCCAATTCGGAGTCGGAAATACACGTATAGCACGAGCCACATTCTTCCTTGCGGATTAACACCGACAGTAGCTCACCTGCGCCAAATGGAATCACCGGAAATTGACGACAAGATTCAGAAACTCCATGGGAACATGAATATGGACGGTTTAAGTAAGGAGGAAGATGCGGCTGAACTTCGAAACCAAATGCGAGAAAAATGGGAACGAGAGCGGAAAAGGAGGGAACAGCGGAAACAAGAGTACTCTCAACAACCAACTTTGGAATATTTTCCTATTGGACTAGACGGAGGAGGAGCACCATTGAGAGACAAGAATGGTCGGATCGTCATCACAAAAGATGTACTTTCTGATCATCAAAACGCAATCAACAATCTTCCCACTCATGAAAAATCCCAATTGAACGTCGTACATGCTGACTGAATCCCCCGACAAGATAGGCAACCTCACAAAGAGGAACCAACCGTCCGATAACGCGCCTTGCCGATGAAGGAGAGAGAAATGGTCGCCGATGCTGTTAGAAGGGTGAAAATGTATGTTTCAAGTGGCAGAATGGACAAAATGGAGGAAAAACTCGAAATCTTCGAGATGATCGTCGAGATCACGCGGCAGCTCGAAAACGGATGAAAGTGATGGAGGAAACTCGGATCCGCGAAGCAGAGCGAAGAATGAAAGAAGCAGTATAGAATTACGACCTGTGCGGATAGAAAGGTGGAATAGATCTGCTGAAAAGACGAAACGGAAGAAGCATTAAGTGGGGAAAGAGGAAGGGGAGGCGGAAGAGATGGGAGGGATGAGGAAGGAGAGAGGAGGAAAAAAAGGATGGGCGAGGAGAGCGAGGGGAGAGAAGTGATTCAGAATTTGTCGCGATGAGTACCTCTTCCTGTTCCGAATACGCTCGTCATTGACGTGCACAACAGCAAACCATACGCGCCAACACTCGTCTCATCGACACTCTTCACACCAAGAATGGCTCGGAGAACAGGAAGATTCGGCTTTCCTCAACCGCATGCTCGGACTTCAGGGACTTCGAAGTGTGAATGGTCGATGATTTAGACAGGTTGGGAACGATACAAGCTGTGAGACAGGGAATACGACAAACAACAGATGTCGATGATGAATGAACTGTTTCGAGTGTATGCGGGAGCGTTGAGAGCGTGTCAGAAGGGGATTGGAGTGGGAGGGATAGGAAGAGAGACGAAGGAGAGGGGGATGGAGGGAGAGCAACAACAAGGATTGAGGAGAAGACGATGACACAAGGGGATGTCGCGACCACAACCAATCCGATGTCGTATTTGGTTTGGAGAGCGGGAGAGATGGGGATGGAGGAGTTTGAAGAGAAGAGGACAACGAGTGAGGAGAATTTGATGAGGAGGAGTCTGAGAAGGATGTAGATGAGGAGAGGGAGGAGGATGAAAAGGAAGAATGAGAATGAAATAGAGTGGCAAGCGAGAGACGATGAAGAGAACATACAGAAGGTCGAAGAAATGAGGCAGCAAGCCGAAGTGGCACAACTGGTGAAAGATGAAGAAGAAAAGAGAAAGACTGAAATGAAGCAACTCAAAGGGAAGAGAGGCATCGGAAGGGAGAAGACGAGAAGCAGGAGTGGGAGTCAACATACAACATCTATCATCAGCAATTCAAGGATGAAGTGGCAGCTGAGATGTGCTGTAAGAGTTGACACTCCCTTTCGGCTCGTCTGGTGTATTAGCGATCTCACATTTATTTCAACCACATTTATGTCGTTCCAGTTTCGGCACGAGTGGACTTTCTGGGCCAAAGGTGATCGAGGGGTGTTGTGACTTTAGTGTTCAACTAGGCTATTCTCTCGTAATAATGTGACAGATAAAGTTGAAAATCCGTATTCGTTTTGAAATAGTGTGCATAGTGTCGAGATCGTCTCAGAGGATGTGATGATCATTCGATCATGTTTGATGAGGTCGATCGGCGAACTATATCTCTTCATCTTTACGCTTTCTTGAATCATTTCAACATTATGACTGGTATTTTGAGATTTTTTTTCAAAACATTGCGATTGATCATGATTTATCGTGAAGTGAAAGTGTATGGCAGTTCTCCCTTCAAGACACCAATTTTTAGGTAGTGAACGTGCGGCGCGTTTGGCCTAGCAGTAGCCAACCCCTCTGTCGACTGTTGTGCTCGGGGTTCGACTCCCGCCGAGCACAACTTTTTTGCCACTACTTAGAGTTTTTTGGCCCAGAAAGTCCACCCTTGCCCCAGTTTCTCAGTTTAGTGATAAACTTATTCAGTAGAGATAGTTTTGACAGTGAAGTGAGTTGATCGAACCTTGACAATTTGTTTACTCCGGATCGCAATCGATTCATCCTTTTCGCTTCCAAATTTAACCGAAATGAACGTAAAATTGACTTTTGTGTTGTAGAAGTATTGTTACACATCGAATCACGTCATCTACGTGCATTTTCTAACAGAACCCCCTCCTTGCCTAATTAAGCGCCAAAAACCCGTGTCATTTGATAGGACACGGGTGTTTGGGGGAGGACATGCCGACCCATGGTATAGTGGAAATTTAACCCGATACTTTGATTTAACCCGATACTTTTCCCCCATTTTTTGGACCCCTCTTTCCATCCATCCCATATTTCTCGGAACCCATAAATTTTTGGGGCCCACCATTTCCGGGTTGGATATCTACCCTCCCCCATCAATCACTTGAGGCAGAAATCGAACCTCCAAAATAGGATCCACGGGTGGGGTCTCCTATTTAGGAGTCTTTTTTTTCTGATTTTTTTGACCCTTTTTGGCTCCCAAATAGGAGGTCCTTAACATTTAAGCTTAGGACAGCCGAACTTCACGACCACTTTTCTCCACGCCTGTTCATGATTTTTCAATCCCAGTTCATTTCTGGTGATTTGGGATGGTTTTCTCTCAAAATGACAATTTTTTGAAAAATGAAAAATCTTGGGGGGATCTGGGTGGAAATTTAGGGTGAAATATTGATTTGCCTGTATAACAAGCTTAGGATCTTGAAAACTTGTTTTGATCATATCTCCACAACCAGACATGGTCCAGACATGAAACTTTTACCAATATGGATGTTTTGTTGAGAAGTATTTTTTTCGGAAAATTTTGCGAATTGTCGAAGACCTCCTATTTTGGAGGTTTGTGGTTTTTTCGAGTTTTTCTCAGAATCTCCACCTCCTTCTCACTCTCTGAGAACAAATCTGTCCAAAATGATGATTTGGATTCGATTCCGATGGTGTCTCCACCATTTTAACCGAATTTGGAGACGGGTGCATCTTCACATGTCAAGTGACAGCTCACCTTCAGAACCACGGTTAAAAACCAAAAAAAAATATCTCAACTGCCGCAAGGGGAGTTTTTTCAAAATTTTCCGAAAAAAATACTTCTCAACAAAACATCCATATTGGTAAAAGTTTCATGTCTGGACCATGTCTGGTTGTGGAGATATGATCAAAACAAGTTTTCAAGATCCTAAGCTTGTTATACAGGCAAATCAATATTTCACCCTAAATTTCCACCCAGATCCCCCCAAGATTTTTCATTTTTCAAAAAATTGTCATTTTGAGAGAAAACCATCCCAAATCACCAGAAATGAACTGGGATTGAAAAATCATGAACAGGCGTGGAGAAAAGTGGTCGTGAAGTTCGGCTGTCCTAAGCTTAAATGTTAAGGACCTCCTATTTGGGAGCCAAAAAGGGTCAAAAAAATCAGAAAAAAAAGACTCCTAAATAGGAGACCCCACCCGTGGATCCTATTTTGGAGGTTCGATTTCTGCCTCAAGTGATTGATGGGGGAGGGTAGATATCCAACCCGGAAATGGTGGGCCCCAAAAATTTATGGGTTCCGAGAAATATGGGATGGATGGAAAGAGGGGTCCAAAAAATGGGGGAAAAGTATCGGGTTAAATCAAAGTATCGGGTTAAATTTCCACTATAAACTAAAAACCATTCTGGAGGAATGAATCAGCGATTGGTGACAATTCTGTTGATGAATAAGTGACTTCTTGTGGGTACGAACTTTTGATTCCTGCATTTGCATCTCGATGAATACCACCATCCACTCAGACCAACCGTTTTCCATCAAACCATTCAACCCTGAAGTGACACCACTGTTCCTGATAACCAACCCCGAAACAATCGAAACTATCGAAGAAGCGTCACAGAATTTCCTGTCACTTGTGACCTTCATCAGTAAAGGAAACCATCTGGACGACAATGGCACTGAACAGGCATGTGCTCTTCTGGCTACTCTGAGTCAGAAATTCCCACCACACGATATTTTTCTCGAACTTGTCCCCAGACTAGACGGATCTTGTTCTGGTTTCACCGAATCAATTCTGCCGCTCATCACATCGTCGAACGAGGCACTAGCGAACTCATCACTGCAGTTTCTGGATTTTAGTTTGACATGCGAATGGACCTCGACGCGATTAAACTTTTTAATGACTGGTTTCTTTCAGCATCTCCCACGTGAATTCTATCTCCAGAGAATACACGTGGTGGGAGAACATGGTTTGCCTCTGATGCGTATTGTGTCCAGTTATATGTTCTGTGCACACCCTGGGGTGTTAAAGACCATCACCGGTGAAAGTCAGAACTCGATGGACGCCTTCCATCAGATCTTCATGGAAAAGTTTTTCCGTCCCGTTCAGCCATTTCTGGAGTTCATCTTCACAAAGCGACACGAAATCAAAAATTCAGAACAGTCTCCCACTTTCTCAGATCTACTGACAACACTTCTCGCTACTTCGCCCCATTTGGAAGAGATGACGCAGTTCGTGTTGTCTTCTTCGTTTACTCTCGCATACACCGATTCGATTTATTTCTTCAAAACGCACCGTTTGGATATTGAGCTTCTTCGCGGTTTGAAAGTTGATATCGATGCATGGCGGAAGGAAGGACCAGCTGTTCAGAAGAGAGGACAGCAGAAGTAGTGGTAGAAGCGAAAGTAATTATTTTTGGTCTCGCAATATCAATTGAGATCTTTATCTCCGTGCCGATTGACCCAATTTTGAATCTTGTATTAAGAATCCTCAATGCATTTTAGAAGTGTCAAATTTTGGGAGTTATTTTCAAAATTTAGTCCAAAAAACATCCACATTGTAAAGTGTCAATTTTGAAGCAAATTTTTGGTCTATTTCAAAAATTTAGGTCATTTATCACCTTCATCAGAATACACTCAAAACGGTCTCGTTTTATTTTTTTTCCAATTTTTTAATTCTATATAAAATGACAAGCAACTCATTCAAGAATCAACCGAAAGACCAAATTGCTGGAGCGCTTCTTCGACTAAATATTCATGCAAATCCATTCCAGACTCGTGATGCACTCTGGAAGGAATTGCAAAGTTAATTGATCAAACTTGGTTGTAAACCTCCTCATTCAACAGATAAAGATACGAGATTCATTTCGGATGTTTTCCCACGACGAAAATACAATCATGACAAGCTGGTTATGATTGGTCTCCTTGGAATGGATGATTTAACGAAACTACTGAATCTCATGTATGGTTTCAATTTTCATCTTGATGAATATGCAATGTATGTGTACCGATGTATCGAAGTCATGGAACTTCAACATCTCATCGCACTCGATCTCATCCGATTTTGTGATGAGAAAAAGATAGAACTCATTCCTGGGACAACTAAATTTGATCAGCTTCTTGAAGAATTCACCAAATATAAAGCAGAACCAGTTGATTGGAAATCTATTCCTGAGAAGCAGCTTACAACATTCACGACAGGAATTCTGAATAAGATAATGCGAAATGACATTGTATGTCACATTGCTAAACTGCTCTGGTTTGAATCATACAATGTTAATTTTGTTCTCTTCATCGGATTCGATAAAGGCAAACCAGTTCAATTCGGTGATGACAATGGAATACTGAAATTCGACAATATGTGTTTCTTTGAAGCTCTTGCCGTTCACAGATTATCAAAAGAACTGAATACAACGCTTGCAAGTAAAGTGAAGAGATATTTGGATGATCGTCAGAAACAATCATAAATAGTTGACTTATTTTTGTCGTCATTTTTTGGTGTTTTTCCCTTTTTGACCACAAATCAATGAAATCCAATGTGAGAACCATTTCGAAAAATTCTGCAAAAAATTCTAAAATCTCGGGGACACTGTCGGTCATCGATCAAAACAATCCTGATGAAAATCGGTTGAGAATTCGTCGAACTGTGTACCGAACTTAGGTCGAAAAAGTGACCAAAAAAGTCGATGTTCCGATTTTGCTACTATGAACTGCTTTATGGCTCAAATTGTACTCAAACACGTTTGATTGTGACGGAAATCATTTTGAAAGGTAGGATTTTCGATAAAAAGCACTTCTGAGATTTTTGGTTTGATCCGACCCATTGAGGTTTTTTCGCGTTTTTTGAGATTTTTTTAGAAAAGGTATGGACGTTCGGGACTATGTCCTTTTGATCACTTTTCGTCGTCTTACGGTGTTTTTGGGTGTGAAAACGCTAGTTGGCGTCTTTTTGTGTCATTCATCTCTGAAAACTTTTGACACCTCTACATTCGGACACTTTTTCATGAATTTTCACATTTCACTACTTTCACTTCATTTACTCTGTTATTGCATCATTTTAACGAACATAAGTCAACGCGAGACGTATAGCGCATTTCCATAGTTTCATTTTGTTGGTTCTTCACTTCACCGTTTTGACGACTCTTTTCTTCACAACTTGCACACTAATAGAGTTTTGCCCCGATTTTCACATATTGCGCCTTCTTTCTCGTTGTTAGAGTAAGGTGTGCCTGAATTTTGAGGAGATTTTGTCGGATAGTTCTCCCATAAAGTCACTTTTTCATGTTTTCACTTCTCAACTTTTGACCGCTTTTGTCACTTCAAAACCGACTGTAGTCCCTTTCATTTCATCACTTTCTCTCCCCATTTCACATTTGATCTCTTCACCATTCCTCTTCATTTTGCTCAATTCACTTCCATTTTGTGGGCCGTTCTCACTTCACTAGCACATCATTTTAGTCAAGTTTTCATCAACTTTTTATCAAAAACAGAGTAAAAGAAAGCGAAACAACCAACAATGAAACGGGCAAGTATGAAACTGAGAGGGAAATTGACGAACGTGAAAATGACGTGAAATGTGACACCAATAGTGAAAATGTCGCTTGTGTTTGGTCTTTTTTCGCTTAAAAACAACAAAAATGATTCAAAACAGTATGTGAAATGATGAAGATTACGGAAAAATTCCGAGATATGAAGTGAGCCGTTGAATGGCGGATATCTGCAAAAGTCCGGAAAACTCAGTAAACGGGAATTAGTGTGTTGTATTGGAGAAAAAGTTACCGAGAAAGAAGTATGAATGAAGTGGTTAAAAACAGTAATCAACGAGAAAACGAAGACGGAAGTGGTCATGAAAATGAAAACAAAACGAGTGAAAATGAAGTGACAATTCGGTTGAAACTAGTGAAAACAGAGCTGAAACAAGATAAAAATGATGTCGATATGGTGAAGAATGCATACTTTTACCGAGATCTGGACCCGGTTGTGAAACCTCAAATATCTCTGCAAAAGTTCGGAAAATCCAAAAAACGGAGCATACCACGATGATCCTACAGTTCCGGAGAATCCAAAACGCGAAGAATCGGAACGAAACAAGCACTCTTGAGAAATGAGTGATCGAACCCATTGATCCTCGTTTCTAGTGAAAAATCCAAAACTGAGAAAACAACGAAAGAAAATCTAATTCTGAATTTTTTAATTTGTATTAAATGAATCCAACTGCGATGTACAAGGAAAGACGTCGAGTATGTTCAGAACAAGCATTAATTGAATCAATGAGAGAAGAGAACTGTTCGCTAGTCTCTGAGTATGTCAGAAATAATGTGCCGGTGACGTATGTTCATGAGGGAATTGAATGGAGAATAAAACCAAAGTTGTGGAATCAAGGAAACAGACCTCACTTGTCAAAACGTCGACACTACACTCAATCATTCGTCGAAAATGAACTGAAGAAATACAATTGTGAGCTCGTCGGTGAGTACACAAAAGTTCTGGTTCCATTCACCTATGGAGAGATTGGCGGAAGTGAAGTGTTCAGAATTAGACTTGATGCATGGCTGTCTGCTAAGAAAAAGCCCCATCTGAGAAAACAGAAATAAACGCTCAACTTTTTTTATTTTCGGATTTTTTAATTTGTAGTAAATGGCACTGCTAAAACCAGTCAAGGAAAGAATTCAAGAAATTCGAGATCTCTTTCCGAATGCACAATTTCAATTTAGTGATGGTCGAACGTATATTCCAGACAGCAAAAATTATCAACATCATCGTTCATTTCTTCTGAATATGCTTCAACACACAGATCTCGAGTTTCCACATCCAATAAAGAATCTCGATCTCAATCTCATTCCAGATTTTCTTGAACAAGTTAAACTTCGACAACAGATGGCGTCAGAAGATCGACTCGCTCACCGAATGATTGTTGAGAACATGAAAGCAAATCCAAGAGTGAATAAAGACGAACTGAAAAAGCAGGTGTTCAGAATGACGTGGAAACTGAAATCAATTGAGGAGAAGCTGATGGATCACTGGATGAAGAATCTGTTGATCATTCAGAAGAAAAATGAACAAATGGAAAAGAGAGAAGTGCAGACATTTGATGGATTTGAAGAATGCATCTTGCTCGCTGAACCGCGTGACAAAGTAGCATTCAATTCTTGTCTCATGGATGCACGAAGGAAGTTTAAAAAGAATGAGGCCGAGAAGGTTGAAGACAACGGAAAACCATATCAGTTGTATTTCCACAATCACCTGAAGAATGTTGAAGAAATCACTACCTTCATCAAAGCAGTGTTCGACAAGGAGAAAGATCATCCATTCAAGATTAGTATTGACTTTGGCAAGATTATTGAGAGGAAAGATAAAGATGAGACAACATACAAAGACTTCAGACCAGAATTGGAGAACACATCGAAGAGCTTCCCAACTGTGATTCGAAGTTCAGGAGACATCAATGAGTATTCAAAATATGCGATCAATCTGATCAAAGAATCTCAGGAGAGAACACTGATGGATACGAAGACAATGTACATTGCATTCCACTCAATTCTTGTTGCAGTCTATCGATTCCCAGTTGCAGGAAAAGCAAATGCAATTCTCACTGAACACATCAAAACGAGAAACGTTCGGTACATCGATTCTGAGTTCAACATCTGCTTCTTTCAATCATTGTCGTTCCTCACACTTCCTGAGGTTCCAGGGAAGAAGATATCAATCAACATGAGAAACGTTGAAGCAAAAAGATTGTTCGCAGAATCGAAGAATCTGACCCACCTGAAGCCACATCAACTGACTGAACACTTGCGCAATTATCCTGGATTTGATATCGCTTGTGATTTGGAGAAAGAAATGATTAGACACAACATCACAGTTCACATTTATGAATATGATGAAGACAAGAAGAAGTATTTCCTAAGTCAATCGTATGTCAACGAAAATGACGATGCAAGAGTTCTTCCCATCCTGATGATTCCACTTACTGCAACTCTCGTTCATGTGATGTTCATTGTTGATCCTGAGAAAATCACTGGATACAAACTCTGTCCTTATTGTCAGTCAAGAGGATTCCAAGTCAAGGATTCTCACTTCAAGACATACTACGAGAAGCATCTCAAAGAGTGCAAAGAACTTGATGGAAAACATGTGAAGAAGATCACTCTTGACAAAACACCAAGACCTTATGTTCCACACATTCTGAACAATAGAACATTTGAATTTCTGATGGCACACAAAAGACAAAACGAATTCAAACCAACACAGTTCTACATCACCTACGATTTCGAAACAATGGAAGATCTCATTCTTGACAATTTATTCTCTGATGACAACACACAGTTGATCTCACACTTGAAGCCTCTCTCTGTTGCATCATCAATTAAGACAAAATCAGGTGTGAAGTCAATCTATTATGATCTTCGAGATGGAAAGGATTTTGTGAAACAATGGATCAGAGAACTCTTCAAATATGCTGAGACAGTTCGAGAGGACAACTACTACGAGGATCCAGAAATACCTTCACAAAATGAAGTCAGTGTGATTGGGTTCAACAGTTCCAGATTTGACATCAATCTCATCTTTCGTGATCTCGTTGACAAGGATTGGAAAGTGGTGAGCTTCCTTGGATCAACAACCAAGTACAAACAAGTATTGATCAGACATGAGAAAACACAACAGGTACTCCGCTTTATTGACATGATGTCATACACAGGACCAATGACATTGGATAATGCAGTCAAGGCTTTTGGTGGAAACACTACACTTCAGAAATCATTCTTTGCTTACGAATCCTTCGACTAATCAGACTACGACACAGTACTGAGCAAACAAGAACCATTCTCTAAATATGAATTCTATTCAAGTCTGAACAACAGTGAAATGTCCGGCCATCTCAATTTAAAGTTGGTTTTCTCGAGTACCGTTGGTATTCTAAGCTGCAGTTGGTTTTCTGAACGACCGTTGGTTTTCTGAACGACCGTTGGTTTTCTGAATGACCGTTGGAAATCTGCAAAAAGTTGGTTTTTAAACCATATCAGTGTGGATGTTTGATCAAAAATTGTACAAATAGACGAGTTGGTAGATTCAGAGACTTCCGCTGTTGGGACCCAGGTTCGAATCCCGGGATCGTCAACTTTTCTTCAATGGATTTTTCTGACATGATCATACACATTTTGTGAAATTATAGCAGTATTCATGATCGGATGAGTAATGTTCGACAATTGGATTGAATTTGCCTTTTTGAATCGGATCATCCCACTCTCTTAAACTCACCTCTTCTCCAATCAACTTATTGAGACTCTTCGATAGTTCAGGATGCACCATACAACAGCAATCAACACCTGGATGCGAAGCGCTTGTTAATTTCCGTGAATTAGAAGTACTAACTGTCTTCGATTCCATCATCATTTCCAGTTCAGCTCCCAACAGAGCTTGAATCGATCTTGATCGCGATCTTGCGTACTTATATCGTTGTTACTTCAATCGTAATACTACAACTGTTGGTGGAGGAGCAATGCATCTTCATTCACCATCAGTCATCCACATCGAAGATGGTGGCTTCAGAAGCAATTCAGCTCCAAAACCTACCAACAAAAGATAAACGTGCTCAATGAAGTGGAATTGACATATTTTAACAGCTTATATCACGAATTCAACAAACTCAGAAGTAAACATGGTCGACTGCAATTCCACGCCCATCTCTCCAAAAAGTGGACATTCCAACAATCCATCGGCAAATGGTGTTTCTGCAAATGAATCGTCACTTCTTCCTAATTTTGATACTGGATCTGTCCAAACACTCACATCTTCTCTGTTCTTCGCCGAAAGTACTGCTCTAATAAAGCTTCTTAGGAATGCTCGAACATCCGAAGAGTTTCCACTCCTTTGTTGAAACTGAGCATCTCGGTGGAGCTGGTGGTGAAGAGAAGAATGATACCCCAAACACGCCAAACTCCGCCACTCCTGCCTGTTGAAGGAAAAGCTCATTGTTCAATCTACATTGAGTGCGACAATCTTGGTTTTGATGACACTCATTGCGTCCTGTTCGTCAGCTGGGAAGGCAGGTACGTTGACATTCTCGGCCAGTCCGACGCGCGTTCAATGAGCTCTGCACCTCTCATCCCTCTCCAAACGACTGAAAACTGCCACTAATGTTCACATTTTCATTTTCCTTCGAAGCTCTCCCCGCCTTCAGTAGCTGCGGCAGTCAATCTCAGAACACGCCAAAATTTAACACTTATTGCGAAAGATTTGCATACTACAGACAATCCGGACACATTTGAAACGAAAGAAAGTTATCTGCAGAAGATGGCATACATATTTCTCTTCTCTACGCGGATATTGATGCTCAACAAGTTCTGCACTGATTTTGTTGATGTCAGCACAAAATTTTAATATATCGAAGCCTCTCCCAAACTTTCCGACCTCCCACGTTCCACAACCCATCTACTTCTTTTGGGATTTGTTCCGCCAGGCTTTCACCTCACATCACATCGACCACCTTGATCACCCTCCGTGGTCTCTTCATTACCCAATAGAGATCTCTCCTTTTCCTTCACCCGTCTATCGTATACTTTCCACTCTGGGCCCGAAAATTCCCTCAGAACACGAATTCCACGCTAAGTCGACACAAATGTTCATTGACTACCGCCCCACAGTGGAAAGACTGAAGTCGCCCTCTCTTCATCCCTCTCGCTGCCCTTGCTTCAAGGACGACACCCTTTGAACGTTTTAATTCTCTGTTGGTGAGACAATGGAAGCTAACGATCATAAGCTCGATCATCCCGAACCGACCCTTCCGCCATCACTCCAACTCGACGACGAGCTGAAAGAAGAACCAACACACTAATTGTCGTGCTTCACAGCTTCGTTCATATCATTCGTCGTCTTCACTCGTCTCTCCTCCGGTCAACAACCAACTCATGTTCTCCATTCCTCGTACCATCCCGACATCTCACTCGACCAGATCACAACCTGTGTCTCCAGCCTCGCCTGAACAATCAATCTTCTTGATCAGCTTTCCACGAAGATTTCAGGGTGGGTCTCGTCCTTCCTCCACCTCGTCCCCATTTCTCTGTTTCCTCTTCTTGCAACCAAACCTCCTCTTCTCCATCCTTCCACTCAACGACGAGATGCTGATGAGCGGAAGGTCGAGTGGAATGAAGGAGATGGGAGAGAAAGAAGTACAAAGGCTTGTAAGGAATGAAAGAGTCGACAGAGCTCAGATTGGACAATTGTAGTCTGTACACTCCAAGACCACGTCCATGAACTCGAAAATGGTGTGAGAAGAAGATGAAGAGAGTGGTGAGGATGGGAGTAGAGAGGGGAGAGTGGTGGAAGGGATGGTTGGGGTGTTGGGAGAATGTTGGAGGAAGTGATGAGAGGAAGGAGGGATGAAGATGAGAACGACTCGCTGGATGAGTATCAAACAAGTGAAGAGAACGAATGGCTGAAACAAGAATCTAAACGGTTGAACGAGCAAAACAACAACTCGAAGCCTAAAATGCACTGGAAGAAGAGCGAAGGAGAACAGATGGGACATTCCTGGTGAAGAAGCGGAAACAGGAGGATTGGCGAAGAGAGGAAGAAGAAGGACGAGCTCACAATGTCCACACTCACTATTGTCTCTTCTGTGGAAGGTTGGACAATGTCAGACGATGCAGGCGACACTGTCAGCTTGAAATGTTGTGCATCAAGTTTCGCGAGCCTGTCGAGTGTTGGGAGTGTGTTGGAGAAAGATCAGCAGATTGTGGCTGCGTGTGAAGGGGAGAGGAGAATCTTTCTTCCGCCAGGTCAGATGGGGAAGAAGAAGAAAGAAGAGTGGGCGAAAGGGAGGGTATGAGACAGAGGAACATTCTTGTTGTCACGTGACAGTTTCACTGTTGCGTCGGAAGACGACAATCAATTTGGGGAGTTTGCTCAACCAAGCGCGTCGTCAACTCCACACACCCCACAATCCCTTCTGGATTCACCACAATCACACTCACCAAACAGATGAACAGAACAGAAGATTTGGCAGCGCTGTTCCTGGAACCCAGCGGACTCACAGCCTCATAACTGACCTCTTTGCTGCCACGAACATCAATGTGTATGGATGATCTGGCATCCTCCAAACTGATCGTCGTTCTTCCATCGACCCTGTCATCCGCGTCTGTCGGAACTCTGCCCTCCCGTCCAGCCTCGTCAACATCATCCCATCATCAGAGAATGCTCGTTCTCCACGTGATCCTCCACACATGACGGCAGAGGGATCTCGATTTCGTGTCCATCCAAATTCCCACCTTCAAGTCTTGTCACCGACTCAAAATTCGATTCAATCTGTCAGTGTTCAAGCGGACAATCTGGATAATGGATTTTCATCTCCGCCTTCGACTACTCATCACTCCTCATCTCACACTCGATGTCAAGGAAGTCTGTCAAAATGTCAGCTTCAGGCCTATTTTTGATGTGACAGTCACCGCCTGCACATACATCCTGCTCAACAACCTCCGATACAACTTTGGCGTCCTCTCCATATCGCACTCTGTCAGACACAGTTCATCCTCACTGGAACAGCAGCCATCACAACATGCACGTCACAGTCGAAATGTGATTGGCCGACATACTCCCACTTTGCGAGAACTCGGACCGATGATGGTTCCTCCATCTCCACCCACGCCTGTGTCTAAGCTGATGCCTCAATTGTTTTGGGGAATGAGGATACCACTTCTTCGATTGCTGTTCGTTTTCTTCTCGCCGTCATTCTCCTCGTTCGCAAGTTTCTGAACACTCAACGAATCACTCATGTGGTGATCTGTGGAACTGGAACGACATCTGGTTCGAATGTTTGGAGTGTGAATAACGTGTCGATACTGTCTCTGCCGATGTCTGAGTTAGATCCTTCGACATTCTTGGCATCGCCAGCGAAACATGTGAGCCGTGTGTCGCAGCTTTTACTTGACAAAAGCACTTGATGGTGACGGGGTGATCCTGGTTCATTCACCTCAAAGGGCACAACCGCGCGATGCTGATTGTATCGATTTTTCTGATTCACCACTACAGTTGGTGAGTGGAGCATGCGATGGAAGTGACGTCGCTGAGCCGGCGGACTCGGATGAAGCGATCGTTCGTTTCGGGGTTGAGGAAGCAAGCTGGAGTGATTAGTCGTCTTGTGCGAACGCCTCGTCTTTTGCAGGAATCGTTCACTCTTCACAAAACGTCGTTCAACCAGGCAGTGCGACTGACTCAGTCTGCGCCGAGTGTGCGTACTGCTCCGAAAGTGAAGCTCCCAGCTCACTGGCGCCGTGTGTTGTGAAACCGAAATCGAGCTTGTTGACGAAACGACCGCAGACGAGTGAACCGACAAGCGGGACGGAGCCTGCGGGATCGATTCTGCAGTCGGGCGATGCGAGGAGACACCGAATGCCGCTGAAGTTGGCGAAAACGAGGCCGCTTCTTTCGCGTGTCGCCCACCCGCTGACCAGCGCTTGCTGAAGCTACACTCCACTCGGATTGGACGTGCCGCAGATTAATGTTCAGAATGTGCCGGCACAATTCTTGGGGCACCCGACGATTCTGGAATTGATGGAAGCTGGAAGCCGAAACTGTCAGCTCTTCGGACAATCGAACAAAACGCCCTCCGACGGCAAGGATCGGCCGGGCACCGCTCGAAATCGTCGGCAGAACCACTTCGCAGTCCTGCGACGAGTTTGGACCGAAATACGCCATCGCCGAACACACGCGCCAAATCAGACTCGACCTCCCGAACGGCATGCCCGGCCGCCCACACTCACACAAGTCTCGTCCGCAGCGTCACTGGATTCGCTGGCCTCCTCCTCGCGAATTGATTCGCCGACGTGCGCAACGAGCGAAGAAAGCGAGTCGGTGATTGAACTGAACCCCACCCGCTCTCTGCGCACCGACCAGCACTTCCTGCCGCTCTTCTCGCCCCACCGCACCCCTCCGTCGGCAGCGGACTACAACACAGACCGCTCTCGCCCCTCGTCGCCCACACTCACAAACCCCTTTCGCCTCCGAAGGACCACGCGAACTTGAACGAACCGCCGAGTCCTGTTCTTTGTGACGTGCTCCAGTTCTCGCGCGGGAATGGGATGCGCTCGCCGCAACACTCGAAGCCAGCCCCAAAGTTGGTCTCGCTCCCCACAACCCTCCCACACCCTCCCCTCTTCCCCAAAATTCGGCAGTGTGCATTCTGCGAGTGTGAAGAAGAGAACACCGACAACACCAGTCGCGAAGGGAAGGCTGTGGCTGCGATGAAGAAGCACCATTTCTGATTTGTTTACTCCGATCCGGATTGGGTGGATCTGCCGTCGTGGCCCGTTCCTTTCTTTTGGTTCGTGTCCCATCCTCTTTCTTCCTCCGCGTTCTGTTCTGCTTCCAAGAGCTCGTCATTTATTTGGCTGTCCTGTTCTGCGCTGAATCTCGCTGTCGCTTTCTGTTCTGGCAGTGTCTTGCTCTGTGCGTCCTGCCCGTTCTTGCCTGTACATGAGACGTTGGAGATTCGGGGGAGGGATCTGAGGCTATTATCGTTTTACCCATTCTTTACCAGTTTCTGAGCCTATTTTCGCGAATATTTTGTTTTCTTGATTGCTTGTGACATGCACTGAATGAATTGAAGACGTGATATTGTCTTGTTTCCGAAATATTGGTTGGTGAAGTGTTCAAAACAAACTGGATTTGTGCAGCACAGGAGTTGGGGATGACTTACTATCTGGTTCCAGAAAACAATGAAATCCATATCATATGAATCGAGTGCGTTTCAACCGTCCAACCAATGTCTGCAGATGGCAGTAGAGAATGAGGAGAATTGGATGGCTTCAGTATTCTTGATCTCCGCTTCAAACTTCAGCGCTTCGCATCCAGGTGTTGATTGCTGTTGTATGGTGCATCCTGAACTATCGAAGAGTCTCAATAAGTTGATTGGAGAGAGGTGAGTTTAAGAGAGTGGGATGATCCGATTCAAAAAGGCAAATTCAATCCAATTGTCGAACATTACTCATCCGATCATGAATACTGCTATAATTTCACAAAATGTGTATGATCATGTCAGAAAAATCCATTGAAGAAAAAGTTGACGATCGGGATTCGAACCTGGGTCCCAACAGCGGAAGTCTCTGAATCTACCAACTCGTCTATTTGTACAATTTTTTGATCAAACATCCACTGATATGGTTTAAAACCAACTTTTTGCAGATTTCCAACGGTCATTCAGAAAACCAACGGTCGTTCAGAAAACCAACGGTCGTTCAGAAAACCAACTGCAGCTTAGAATACCAACGGTACTCGAGAAACCAACTTCAAATTGAGGCAGCCGAAATGTCGACCCAGATTACCAAATGTACCTTGATGATTGGAACAGACAAGGATTCAAGAACCGTTGGGAGTATCTGAAATTCTACAACATCAGAGACGTTGAATGCATGATTGCACCATTGGACACGTTAATCAATTTGAACTTCAATACAAAGTGGATATGTTGCATAATCTCTCATTGGCAGATGCTTCAGCAATCAAGTATGCTTGTGCTACACAAGACTTCGACATTGATGATGATTTCAATGGAGTGGATCAATCTGGAGAAATAAAATCACCAAGCAATACTGGAAATACAAGGTTGCATCGTACATTTATCAAGACCAGAAAGCACATCGCAGTACTGACAAAATGTCACTGAAGCGGATTACGAGTGGTTTGTTCAACAGTGCAAGAGTGTGCTATATCTGCAAGAGTCACTTCTCACAAGCAGTTCGACCAACACTGGATCGAATCGACAATTCGAAAGGACATTCAAAGAGAACGTGAAGATCTGTTGTGACTACTGCAACACCTACAAGTCAGACAAGGACGAGCATCTCACTCGATTGAGGAATTCAATTGAAATACTGCATCTGGAAATCACTACCGATGACTCTGACACACGAGCAAACATATCACAAACTGAGAGCCGCAGTGACTGGTGGATTATCAGATGTTCAACATCGACAGAACATTAAAGACGTGACACTAATCAATCACTTCTCTTTTTGAAGATGGTGTTGTCAAATCAACCGATACTGAACACATCATGACTCACGTCTGTGGTGTTGACTTTAATTCACTGTATCCAAGTGCTTTTCATCAATCAAGAACAAGAACAATCCATACACGAAACACAGAATGTTCATGCCAGGAAGATGTTTGTTCACCGCAAAGCAGGAGATAAAAAGAGTGCAGGAAGATTATAGAGGATAAGAATCAGAAGACACTATTCGTTGCAGAACTGAAAGGACACATCGATGAAAATCACATAAATGATTTCATAAACTTCCCACCAATCTTCAGAAACATAAGTCAATACGACAGAAGAAAACATTGGAGAGG
>JARBJD010000523.1:0-37212 GCA_033064195.1 Blattamonas nauphoetae
AGTTGTTGTCGGGAGAAGACGCTCACTCTTCACGGATCATCGTGACATTTCTGTTCGAGAGTGCAGAATGGGAAGCATCCATCTGCAATGACTCTCATTTCATTTAAATCGTTCTCATCATTTCACGTCTTGATTGTTGATTCACTTCATCAAGCTCGACCTCTGATCTTTCGTAATTTTGCCTACACGAGGTAACACTCGAGGAGGCGGTCACCATATGAAAAACGATGTTGTCAATTCTTTGTTGTGGGACCGATCCAGAAATGCACAATTATTCTACAGTGAGTCCCTTGTGACGTAAATCGCATTATCTTCAAAACGATGATAAGATTATTCCCTAAAAATGTGATTTCTGACAGATATATGCCAATTCGATTCGTGTTGATTTATCAAGAACGCTAAAAGGTTTATAAAACTTCTCATGTCAGTTTTGATGCATGAACACAGTTCTTGAGACTGTTTTTCCGACGACTGGTCACTTTTCCTCCTATAATAAGTAGTATAGAAGAAGAATATCGATAGGCTCCTATATTGCAGTTAGTCCGGGAATTGTACTACTGGGAACTGAATAGTGATTCTCAATTCCGATTGAACAGAGTATTATTTTTAAAGTACAATCAGCTATGATTCCGAAATGCCGGATAATACTTGTTTTCTTGCATTTTGGTGGATACCTTTTGGGTTCAAATTCAAGTATTTAGTCAAAAGAGACCTCATTTAGTGAGCTTAAATCTAAAGGGTTTTCATTTGTCGACAAAACAAACGTTAATTTTTATTATCTGATTTTTATTTTGTATTAAATGACGAATCAGCTTCCACCAAACAAACTTAACGAGACTCTAAAGAATGAAAAATTAATACTAATCACCGAACCAGTTCTGAATCGTTCTGGAACCTCATATTTGGCACATGGTACTTTCGATTACGCAAGTGAAGATAAACCTGATGAGATTTATCGAGTTTACATTCCTGCTTTCATTAAAGGAGCAAGACCACATCTGAACCCCGATATGTATCACAGATTCGATAACTGTTGCAATAAAGAAAAATTCATTGAGTCACTACACAGTGAGAATTGTGAACTCGTTGGTGAATACAAAACATCAGAGTCAGTCGTGAAATATCTTCATGAAGGAGTTGAATGGAGAATCAAACCATCACAATGGATGAAAGGAGTCAGAACACATAAGATGAAGCGTAAGCATTACACTCAATCGTTTGTTGAAAACGAACTGAGAAAGCACAATTGTGAACTCATTGATGAGTACAAGAAAGTACACATTCCTTTTCACTATCGAGTGATTGGTGATGATAAAGTTTACAAAGCGAGACTTGATGAATGGTTTGGGCAACCTCACTTGGGGGGAAGACAGAAGAACTCCATCGACGAATCTCCGAATCAATAATGACGAATCGATTATTTTCTCCTCATTGACTATTCCGGACTAAATGGTGACCCAGGTGGACTAGGTGCCCCAGGTCAAAATTTGATTTTCATTTTGAAAAGTCCACCACTTGATGAAGTAACTCCATAGAGAATAAAAAATGAATTTTAAAAATTGACCTTTATTTTGTGACCACCCAAAATTGTACCAACAAGGTCAATATCGACACGGCAAGTTCATTTATCATGTTTCTAGAGTGATCTGACAACATTATATGTACTTATGGGAATTTTCAAAATTAAGACCGATTTATTTTTTCGGATTTTTTATTTCGCATATGAAGAGTAGGTCCAAAATGTTCAAGTGTGAGACCTCGACGTAATTTCCCTTGATGCTCAGGCAAAATGGTGCCCTTGTGATTAATGCGTAAAACTACTTGGAGGTTGTGTTGGAGACGGTGGATTTCATAAATCCGCTCCGGGGTTCATGTTGGCATCACTTAGATGTGACCGTAAATCATGCCCACCCAATGCGTATTCCTTCAAGGACTTCGCCAGTGTTAGTCATTAAGTAGGATCACGATAGCATGATCCCCAAAGGAGTATCGGGTTGTCTTATGGAAACTCTCACGAACGTAAAATGGAACTAACCTTCACGTATTTTTGTTTTCCTGAAGGTTCGTACAAAAATATATGTCATCATAAGTATTCCAACATGAGATCAACCAGAAATTCATAATACTCTTTGATTATTTTTCCATTGATTGTCTCGGTTGTTTCCATCTCAATTGATTCACCAGAACTGTCTTTGAACCAGATCTTCACTATTGATTGTCGAGTACTTAATTCCCACTTCTTTCGCTTCGCAATCTGTTCGTTGCAGAAAGCCACATAAGAATCATTGTGAGCATCAGTCTGAATCCAATCAGCATGTATTGTGAAATTCTGAGGAATATCTTTGGAGATGACTGTTGACGAATCACCAATTTCTTCCTTCACATGAATGAGTTTACAGTCAAGGAAGTGAACATATTTTGATTTCGCGAATTGGTAAAATCAGGAGGAAATTGAGCAGTGTTTGAATTCTGAATAGAGAAATAACGTTTGACCATTTGTGATTTCTACAAAATAAAATATTCAATTTAATATCCCTCTTCCCTTCTTCGAATGCTTCTTGGAGTCGACGATCTATAACATATCGCACTCGTGGTTGTCCATTCTCAATCCAGAACAACCAATATGTAGCCTGATGTAGTGCCAAAATAGGTGGAGGAGGACCTTCTGGAGTTGAGGTGAAATATGGATCCAGAGCGCCTTGATTGATTGGTGTTCCTCTGTAGACAATGTTCACTGATTCTGCTGTCGATATACCTTCTTCACCACCTGCAATTTCACTTCGATCTGTTGGAACCATAAATGTGAAACAAGTTGCATCTGTTACTGGTCTTGTTCTCTTGTAATCTTTTCCTCTGTCGTGAAATACTCGAGTGGAACAAATTGAATGTTCAAACTCTTCTGTCGCTGAACAACCAATGAAATCACCATTCACCATCATCATTTGATAGAACTCTGGTGATATTGTTGACATTGGGAAATTGGGAAAGTTGGATCCAAGCATTTCGAAGTGACCAACATATTGAGGATTTCTGAAGACTGTACATTCGTTAGGTCTTTCAGGGAATAAGCACATTAGATTCATAAGATTGTTGTGTTTGATACTGATGTTTGATCTTACTCCCATGGCATTTGCTTTGATTGTAACGATTGTGTGTCAATTCTTTCAGCTTTCAGAACATAAAGAGTCTTCGAATATGTGTTGAAGAGATTGCTTTGTTGCATCAGTGATTTGATAACCATAGCAAATCGAAGTGACTTTATCCACTGATGAAGAAAGAACAGTGGAAGTTTCTGGCGATGTAGCGATGTATTTGACACTACCTGATGATGCCGGTTGAAAATATTGAATTCGTTGAACTGGATTCCCGATTTGTGTAAACTCTTGAGTCAATGTCGAGAAGTCTCCATCGTACATCAATTCTGTTTGGGATTGAGTTGACATAGTTGTAATCGAAATACTTGGATTTTGATCGATACTGTTTTCAAGTGTTTTCTGTACGATCGTAGAAACTCTGATAGGACAATACACAAGTGAATCTGTTGTCAAATGAAACCTCAATCGGAGATTACCAAAGATGGAATTTGGATACTGATCGAAAGTACTTAATGGAAGCAAATTCACAAATGGAATGACCAGTGGTATCGTAAATGTGATGTTTGAAGAGAAAGCATTGACTGGACAACGATAGTATCCACACACACTTGGATCCATTCTCTGAACATTTTCCCAAAGGCTGTAACAATGCTTCATGTTGTTTTCTCTTCATGTGACTTGAAAGTGTGATAAAGAAATGATTCGTGGATGTGATTATTCTGGAGTGTATTGTCAATGATGATTCCTTGACTGTCGATGAGTCTCATGTCTCGAATTGCATCTGATGATGATTTAAAGCCGTAGAACATTCCATACATTCCAACATATTGCCCAGATGCACTAGTTGGTTTCGAATAAGGAACGGAACTGTGAGATCGATACGCAAATGACTCTTCGAAAACTCAGTCACATCATGACCATCATAGCACAATGGAACTTCAATCTCATCTGTAATTCTGCACGGCATAGGAGGATTTGTTGGATGAACTTCCTGAATCGAATACACATGAGGTTCTGAATCCCATTGTTTTGGCATATACGATTGCACTTCAATTTGTTCAATTGGTGTCGATGTTGGTTTGGATTGATTAGATCTGATACTTCTCATTTCTAGAAAAATAAAAAATACAATTGCATTATTTTCTTTGACAGTTTTAGGATTTCATTATTCCAAGTTCCTTGTGGAGTGCTTTCAATGTGTGATTTGGATAGTATTCAACAATAGGTATATCATTGCTGAATCGTAATACCCACCATGTTGTTGCAGTAGTCGCTAGAATCGGTGCTGGAGGATGCGTAAATGTTGTCATGTCAACACCCTTTTGACTTGGATCGAGAACATTATAGTATATGTCAATTCCACCTTGGTAAATCGGATTGGATCTCAATGTGACTGGAATATTCTGACCTCTGGAACGAATGGAATCATTACAGTTTGTTGGACATCCACTTCTCTGTGTTGAAAAGCATAAAAGGAAGTCAGTATTGTCATGAATTGGTCGCACTCTTGTCATTTTTTCTCCAGTATATGGTCCATCACCTTCGAGCTGTTCTTCAACAAGAGAATCTGTGAATGATCGCTCCAAATCATCAGGAATAGTCAGGTATGAATCAAGATTGAGAGTTGACAAAGCAAACTGATAGAAGCGAGCTCCAATCGTTGATGTCCAGTTATCTGGATAGTATTTGTCGAGGAGATGCACACGAAGATCTTTCTGCATTGGATTGTGGAAACAAGTGACTTCATTATCGTAGTGACGGAAGAGGAGCATACTATCCTTGGCATTAACGAGAACCATTTGCTGTGTACAATCAATACTTGTTGCCGTTGGTGTCTTCTGAAATGGATAGAACGATATCTTTTCTGCTGGAATTGTTCCTGGACGATCCTGATACATCTTCTTCAGATTCTCTTTCGCAATTTCTTTTATTTGATATCCAGCACTCATGCAATACACATCATCAACGCGATAATCGATAATGTTCAACGAAATATACTGATCCACAAATTCTGGTTCTTTTGTAACTGTTCCTGCTGAATTATTGTAAATGTCTTGAGTCACTGCTGATATCCTAAATGATTGGCCAATCTGAACAAAATTCTTGGTGCAGTTTGCTAGTAGAGAGTGGAAAACCATGGACGATGTTGGTGACAGTCAGCAATTGCACGATGAATTGGTGGTCTTGTTACGCCAACATTAAAGAAGGATGAAAGTGTATTCTTCAAAGTGAGTTCAGGATTTACTGGACAACAAACAAATGCATCCTCATTAATGTACACACGTAATTTCAAATCACCAAAGAGACATCTTGGATAGTCAGTCATCCCTGAGAAAATCAGAAGATCTTCAAGATTAATCGACACACGAATTGGCACATCGATTGTGTCAATGAAAGCACCTGCTTGTGAAACTGTAGTGAAAGATGATATTGGAATATAGACACCAGCAACAGATTCATCATGCTTCCAACCATTTTCCCAAGGAGTGTGCGAGTGTTTTCGATTCTCCAATTGACTCTTTGGCTTGATCATATTGTAGATGTGAGACTCCATTGACACGTCATTAGTTGTTGTGCTTATGATTCTTTGATTGTTGTGAAGAACAGTAAATCTACTGAAGATCGATGCCGAATGCTTAAGTCCTACGAACATAAATATTCTTTCATTAGAGTATGATCCAACTTTGTCTGGGATAATGTTCCAATTGTTGACTTTCAAAGTGGTTGTGATTGTGAACGGAATAAAGGAATCATCAATTTGGCAAATGTCTTGACTACCAGTCAATGGAATGATTATCTCTTGTCCTCTGTAGAATCGTGCATTCTCTGATGGTTTCAATTCTTGAATAGAAGTACTGTGTGCGCCATCATTCAGAAGATAATTAACATGGTGTTCAGACATTAGTTGCTGTTGGATTTGACCAATGTCATCTCTGGTGTACTTAATTGATCCTGTACTATTGCCAGTTAACGTTGAGGCTCCATGTCTTTTGTTTGTCAGATGTGTTAAATGCGAGTTCATTTTATCAAAAATAAAAAAACAATATTGCTTATTTCTTTTTCAGTTTCTTCTTCTTCGCTTTCGGCTTCAGCTTTTCTTCAAGTCTCAGTATTTCGTCTCTGAGTTTATTCGCTAGTGCACTGTTTCCTTCATTGATTGCTTGCTCAAATTGTGCCATCTTTTCTGCATGGATTTGCTGATCCGATTTCACATCTGGGATCATCTCAACACCTGTCTGTGCAATCTTGGAAATCACTGGTCCTACAAAGGGAATAAGATTCAGAAATGGAGCCCCAACTCTGAGTATGTTTTTGCCAACTGCTGCTAATTTTGATAACCAACCTGGTGCCATTTAAGGAAAATAAAAATATTTGATCATTTGTGTATTATTCGCCTTTGAATTGAATGTTGGAATTGGACGAGAGCGGCATTTCATCATTGGAGTACCGAGCATTTCGTGGAGGTTCATACTCAATCATTTGTGGATTTTGTGAACGATTGATCGCTTTATTCTGTTGATACGAATCCATCATCCCTCCTAATCCACTAAGAATTCCTCCTGCTGTTTGTCCGAATTTACTGTTCGTTTGAGAGAGTAATCCACCACCAACTTGAAGTAATGTTGGAGCTAAAGGTTTGATGAATTGAAAGAATTGTTTTCCGGTATTTTTGAGTTTGTTGAAACTTCCTGGTGCCATTTCTGTAAAAATAAAAAAATCAATTCATTTATATTTTTAGCGAGGAAATAATCTCATGAGAGACTTCTGCCCTAACGGGGTATTGCTTTGGTGAGAGAGATACCACATTTGAGAATTGTGTTGTATGCTTCATTGTAGGCAATACTCATGTCTTTTCCTCCAACAAGGATCTTGAATATGGTTCTAAACACTGGGAGAGCATTAATGCATGAACATTTTGTTGACAAATCATCAAGTTCAATCACCACATCGTTGATCAGTAGTATAGTAGACGATTTGGGAACCAGATTGAAATAGTCATTGAAATCAGAAACGAAAAGTCAATTCCAATTGACCATTTCTAAATCTTGTATTAAAAGGAATTTAGGCCATTTCAATGATGCCAATATTTGACCTAAATTCCAGAAATATGTCCAATATTTTGACCTCATTTTAAGCGTCAATTTTGAAGCAAATTTTGTCATAATCCAAAATGTTGTCACTTTTTCGATGTTTTTCACTTTTGAACTCGAACAAAGTGAATCCAACTTGAGAACCACTTCGAAAAAATCGAAAAAATTCTAAAATGTCGGGGACGATGTGAGTCGTCGATCAAAACAATTCTGATGAAAATCGGTTGAGAATTCGTGGAGCTACGTACCGAACTGTGGTCAAAAAAGTGACCAAAAAGTCGATTTTCAGATTTCGCTACTAACCACTACTTTATGTCTCAAAACCACCTCAAACATCTTCTAAAATTACAAAATCGATTTTGAAAGGTGAGAGTCGCGATAAAAAACACTTTTTGGAAAAAATGTTTGATCCGACCCATTGAGGATTTTTACGAGTCGAATTTTTCGAGATACGGTATGGACCCTGTCTTCCATCATCTTTCGCTCAGGAATCGTCCTCTTATGACGCCTTTTGTGTTAGATCGGATAAGAACGCCTTCTGGCGACTTTAGGTATGAACCTTTTCACGTCACGATCCTTCGGACACTTTTTGCCAATTTTCATTTTTAACGCTAGATCTTCTAAATTCTTCGCATTCGCGTCCTAGCGACGCTTTTTGAGATTTCCTGTTTTCCCACTTCATTAGTCCTCTTTTTGCACACACCTTTGATTCACCACATTTTCACCTCACTTTCAGTCACCGTCATTTTTGTATGTGTTTTCACATATCATCCTCCCTTTCTCACGTTCTGAGGAGGGAGTGGCTGAATTTTTAACACTTTTGTTCGGTACTTTTTCTATAAAGTTGATTTTACGTCTTTTCCCCATATCTTGTCCGTATGTTTGTTTTAACAAAACTCATTTCAGCATATTGTATCACTCATCTTCTTTGTTCCATTTCACCACTTATCCGTTCATAAGACACTCTCATTTACCTCATTTCACAACCCTTTTTCCGTCGTTCACACCTCACGCGCACATCATTATGTCTTCATTGTTTTGACTTTTTGCTTAATTTGACAAAAGAGATTGAAACAAGGTACAATGAAGTGAGCAAGTACAATAGTGAATGGTGAAGTGGATGAAGTGAGAATTGAGGTACACTAATGTGTTTTATGAACGCGTTCATCGAAATTTCGCATAAAAAGAGCAAACAAAAGTGAATGAAGTGAGAATCAAGCGATAAAGTGAAGTGAGGAACGAAAGAAACGAGAAGATCAAAACCAACGAGATCCTGGTTCAGAAATGAGTTTTATGAACGCGTGAATCGAAATTTCACAAACAAAGAGCAAACAAAAGTGAATGAAGTGGCAATCAAACAATAAAGTGAAGTGAGGGACGAAAGAAACGAGGAGAGTAAAAAACGACGAGATCAAGGTTACAAAATGATTTTTATGCGCGAACGAAACCAATGTAGTCTAATCCATGTGAACTGAGTTTAGAAAAACATACTTGTGAATCTTAAAACATAATTGGAGAATTGATATTGAGCGGGCACTGTGGATTGTTTCTATTGTGTTCATAATTGAATTTTAGAATTAGATAAATAAAAACAAGAGAATACCAGTTTAGTTCCAGTTGTGAGACATCCTTTGCGACCATAAACAGCAATGCTTCACTCGATTGGATGGTCACTCTTCAGTCCGCTTTATCTGGTACACAAATTGATTTTAAGAAAGAATGAATGTGGAAACAGAGGATACCAATTTCAATCCTTCAGTGACACATTCTTTCGAATTCTAAAACACCATACTGTACCTCAGATGTGAGGATCATTGACATCGAGTTAACTATGGGTTTTAAAAAGTGAACTAATCAAAAAACGTGAGCATACCAGGTTCATTTCGGTAATGCCACATTCTGTGAACGATAAAGCGCGATCGTGTACCCAATTCGAAGGTGACTGTTTTGATCGTTTCGATCTGGTACACTACTTGTTTTTAGGAAAGAATGAGCAAAGAAAGTGAACAAACCGGTTAATCTCCAGTCGGATCCACATTGATCAGAGCCTAAAACACCGTGCTGTACCTGAATGAAGAAGACTGAAAAAGAGCAAAATTGAGTCCGAGAATGAGTTTTATCAAAAGAGAAGAGTTAAAATGAGAAAGTCAAAAGAGGGAGAACATGAATTCAAGGTCAATAGAAAGTAAAACAAAGCGGCGTACCTTCTGAATCAAAATCGACGATCGATCGAGAAATTTCGAGCACCAAAAAGTTGATCAAAAATTTTAGAACTCATGTTCAACTTTAATTTTTGAAAAAAGTGAGAGACAATGAAGAGAAAATAAGAATGAAGTGACAATGAAAATCCAAGAGTGAAGTGGAGAGAGAAAAAGAGAAGACAAAAGGTGAAGTGAAAATGACGGTACAAGAATGAGTCTTAGGAAAAGATTAAACAAAAAGAGAACAAACAAGTAAAAATTCTTCGGTGAAAGTCACTTTCGAGAAGTAAGACGCGATAGTTCATCGACGTCGAGAGGATCAGTTGGTGAGAGGTCAGAAAAGAAATTTAAAAAGAGATGATCAAAAAGAAGAGCAAACAAGTTAATTGTCGAGAGAAACATCCTATCAAGAGCTAAGAAGCAGCGGTCGACCAGATCTGAAGGTCACTTTTCGGTTCGATCAGAGAAGGTACAAAAGAGTTTTAGGAAATAATGAATTCAAAAATGGAGCAAACCTGTTCAAAACAAGTCGGGAATGAAACCACCGTTCATAAAACAATGTGATGTACCTAAATGAGAGAGACAGAAAAAAGTGAATGATCGAGAACGAGAAAGTGATGGTGAAAAAGAAGAGAGAACAAATGTGAAACTAGAAAGCGTGACACACCTAAATCAAACGGTAAAGAGACGTCGGGAACGAGATGAGAGGATCATGTCCCATTGAAGTACTTTCTCCGATCAAACAAGACTGATCGAACCCATCGATGACAGGATCGAAGTCTCGGAAGATCACCAACGATAAAATCACGAATGAAAATTTATTTTTTGAATTTTTTAATTTGTATTAAATGAATCCAACTGCGATGTACAACGAAAGACGTCGAGTATGTTCAGAACAAGCATTAATTGAATCAATGAAAGAAGAGAACTGTTCGCTAGTCTCTGAGTATGTCAGAAATAATGTGCCGGTGACGTATGTTCATGAGGGAGTTGAACTTTTTATTTTCAATGAAAGAGCAAACAGAAATGAATCGACAAAAATACAATTCACAAATGATTGAGAAAATGATTGATCATAATCTCTCAACAACCAGCGAGAATTCGGCAGTGATTGACTCACTTCAGAAGACAACAGAAGGACATAAGACAGCGATATCTTCAATCCAAAAAGTACTGAGCACAAATGGATCAATCACGACACCAACAATCGGAGGATTGATTAATGTGAATGGAGCAAAGTGGAACATATCAGAGGGATCACTTCCGAAGTATCCTGGAACATACCCGTCCTCAACATTTTCTTCTGGAATTTCAATATCACAATCGCTTGCGGAAACTTCGGGAATTCAGTTCAATGGTGATGGAATAATTATGTGGTCTCCATGTGACAAACCAGCTTTGTATTACTACGATGAGGACACAGGTTCAGGAGTGTTTTCAATATCCACAACAGGAAGTTTTTCTCAACTGTCAGACAGAAGAGTGAAAAGAAATATTGAACCTTATCCCGATGTTCTTGAGCAACTGAATAAAGTCGAAATTGTGCAGTATCAGTTCAACACATTCGACTCGAAGATCAACAAAGTGACAAAGCAAATAGAGAATGAGACAGATGAAGAACACTTGAAGAACTGCAAAGAGAAATGTGAATGTCTGAAGAAGGAAAGTGAGAAGAAACACATTGGAGTGATTGCACAACAGATCCAAGAAATATTCCCTGAAGTCGTGAATGATTCCAATCCAGATTGTCTTCAAGTTGATTATGCAGAACTCTCCTGTTTTTGTATCAAAGCCATTCATGAATTATGTTCAATTGTCGGACAACAACAGACGGTCATCAATGAACTAATCCAAAAATATAACTCACTGATCAATACTCCAACATGAGATCAACAAGGAATTCATAGTACTCTTTGGTTATTTTTCCATTGATTGTTTCCGTTGTTTCCATCTCAATTGATTCACCAGAACTGTCTTTGAACCAGATCTTCACTATTGATTGTCGAGTACTTAATTCCCACTTCTTTCGCTTCGCAATCTGTTCGTTACAGAAAGCAACATAAGAATCATTGTGAGCATCAGTCTGAATCCAATCAGCATGTATAGTGATGTGCTGAGGAATATCTTTTGAAATGACAGTTGAGTTACCATTCATTTCTTCCCTCACATGGATGAGTTTACAGTCGAGGAAATGAACATATTTTTGGTTTCGAGAATTGGTAAAATCAGGAGGGAGTTGAGCAGTGTGAGAATTCTGAATTGAGAAATAACGTTTGACCATTTGTGATTTCTACAAAAATAAAATATTCAATTTAATATCCTCTCTTCACTTCTTCGTATGCTTCTTGGAGTCGACGATCAATGACATATCGCACTCGTGGTTGTCCATTCTCAATCCAGAACAACCAATATGTTGCTTGATGTAGTGCTAGAATTGGAGGAGGAGGTCCATCTTTGGTTGATGTGAAATATGGATCAAGTTCTCCCTGATTGATTGGTGTTCCTCTGTAGACAATATTCACTGATTCTGCTGTTGAGATACCTTCTTCACCACCAGCGATTTCACTTCGATCTGTTGGAACCATAAATGTGAAACATGTTGCATCTGTTACTGGTTTTGTTCTCTTATATTCCTTTGCTTTATAGTCAAACATTCGAGTTGAACAAATTGAATTTTCAAACTCTTCTGTTGCGGAACAACCAATGAAATCACCATTCACCATCATCATTTGATAGAACTCTGGTGAGATTGTTGACATTGGGAAATTGGGAAAGTTGGATCCAAGCATTTCGAAGTGACCAACATAGTGAGGATTTCTGAAGACTGTACATTCGTTTGGTCTTTCAGGGAACAAGCACATAAGATTCATCAGATTGTTGAGTTTGATACTGATGTTTGATCTCACTCCCATTGCGTTCGCTTTTGTTTGGAATGATTGTGTGTCAATTCTTTCTGCTTTCATGACATACAGAGTCTTCGAATATGTGTTGAAGAGGGATTGTTTTGTTGCATCAGTGATTTGATATCCGTAACAAATTGTTGAGACTTTGTCCACCGAAGAGGATTGAACAGTGCAAGTGAAACTTATAGCTCCAACCTCAGCGACTGTACTGGCAGGTGGAGCATAGCTCCTTTTACTGCGAGCTTTCAGTACTGGATTTCCTATCCGTGTAAACTCCTGTGTTACTGGAGAAAAGTCCCCATCAGACATCAAGAGCATGTTGGTTTGATCCGACATACTTGTCAAGTCTTTATCTGGAAACACTTCACGGCAACCTTGGGTAGATTTTCGAATGACAGTTGAATGTTGAATTGGACAATACACAAGTGAATCAGTTGTCAAGTGAAATCTTAATCGTAAATTACCAAAGATTGAATTGGGATATTGATCAAATGTACTCAGTGGAAGTAGATTCACAAATGGAATAACCAAAGGAATTGTCTTAGTGAGCTTATTTGTGGATTTATTGACGGGAACATAGTAGAATCCGCACACACTCTGATCCATTCTCTGAACATTTTCCCAAAGACTGTAGCAGTGCTTCATATTGTTTTTCTCTTCGTACGACTTGAATGTGTGATACAGAAATGATTCGTGAACATGATTATTCTGAAGTGAATTGTCAATAATGTTTCCATGACTGTCAACGAGTCTCATATCTCGAATTGCATCTGAGGATGATTTGTATCCGACGAATATTCCGGATAGTCCGACGTACTCTCCTGTTTCACTACTCGTATATGAATATGGAACAGTAATCGTGAGATCAATTCGCAAATGACTCTTCATAAATTCAGTAACATCATGACCGTCATAGCATAATGGAACTTCAATCTCATCTCCAATTCTGCATGGCATGGGAGGATTTGTTGGATGAACTTCTTGGATGGAGTAGATGTGAGGTTCTGAATCCCATTGCTTTGGAAGATATGATTGAACTTCGATTTGCTCAATTAATGTCGATGTTGGTTTGGATTGATTTGTTCTGATACTTCTCATTTATAGAAAAAGAAAAAATACAATATCATAATTTTCTTTTCCTGTTTTGTCTCTACATGATTCCCAAATCTTTGTGTAACGCCTTCAGTGTGTGATTAGGATAGTATTCGACTCTTGGTTCGCCATTACTGTATCGTAATACCCACCATGTGGTTGCAGTGGTTGCTAATATTGGTGCTGGAGGATGTGTAAATGTTATCATATCACCACCCATTAGACTTGTGTCGTAAACATTGTAGTATGTGTCAAGATTCCCTTGATATACTGGTTGAGATCTCAAAGTGACTGGAACATTCTGACCTCTGGAACTGATAGAATCATTACAGTTCGTTGGACATCCACTTCGTTGAGTTGAGAAGCATAGAAGGAAGTCAGTGTTGTCATGAATCGGTCGCACTCTTGTCATTGTTTCACGAGGATATGTATCATCACCGGAGAGTTTCTCTCCAACAAGAGAATCCGTCAGTGAACGCTCCAAGTCATCAGGCACAGTCAGATATGAATCAAGGTTGAGAGTCGACAATGCGAACTGGTAGAAACGAGCTCCAATAGTTGTTGTCGGTTGTTCTGGATAGTACTTGTTGAGTAGATTCACTTGGATATTCTTCTGCATTGGATTGTGAAAACAGGTGACTTCATTATCGTAGTGACGGAAGAGAAGCCTAATATCCTTGGCATTCACAAGTACCATTTGCTGAGTACAATCAATTCCTGTTGCCGTTGGTGTCTTCTGAAATGGATAAAACGAAATCTTCTCTGCTGGAATTGTTCCTGGTCGATTTGTGTACATCTGCTTCAGATTCTCTTTCGCAATGTCTTTAATATTGTATCCAGAACTCATACAATACACATCATCAATTTTATAATCAAGAATGTTCAATGATACATATTGATCCATGTATTTAGGTTCTTGATTCACGACATTGGATCCATTTAAAGTAATGTCTCTTGAAACCGATGGTTGGAGAAATGATTGACCAATTTGAACGAAATTCTTTGTGCATGAGGCTGCGAGATTATTCAGAAAAACAGGACGATGATGAATACAAGCTTGAATTTTGTCTTTTATATATGGTGCTGTTGTTCCAACTACGATTGATGATAGTGTATTTTTCAATGTCAGTTCAGGATTCACAGGGCAGCAGACAAAAGCATCCTCATTGATGTACACACTCAATTTCAGATCTCCAAAGAGACATCGTGGATAGTCAGTCATACCTGAGAAAATGAGAAGATCTTCAAGATTGATTGACACACGGATTGGCACATCAATACTGTCACATAAAGTACTAGTTACTTTTGTTCCTGTGAAGTCTGATAATGGAATATAAACACCAGCAACAGATTCAACATGATTCCAAGCATTTTGCCATGGAGTGTGACAATGTTTTCGATTCTCCAATTGACTCTTCGGTTTGATCATATTGTAAATGTGTGATTCCATGGATACATCATTTGTTGTTGTACTGATGATTCTCTGATTGTTGTGAAGAACTGTAAGATTCCGAAAGATGGATGCTGAATGCTTGAGTCCAACAAAGATGAATATTCTCTCATTCATCAAAGATCCAATGTTTCCAGATTCCCATTGCCAATTGTTGAGTTTCAATGTTGTAGTCATTGTGAATGTATTGAATGAATCATCAATTTGACAAATATCTTGATTGCCAGTGAGTGGAATGATTATTTCCTGTCCTTTATAGAAGCGTGAGTTCTCTGATGGTTTCAATTCCTGAATCGAAGTACTGTGTGCCCCATCATTCATTAGGTAATTTATGTGATGTTCAGACATTAACTGTTGTTGTATTTGACCCATGTCATCTCTTGTGTATTCTATCCTTCCAGTGGTATTTCCAGTCAATGATGATGCTCCAGTTCTTTTGTTTGTCAGATGTGTTATATGCGAGTTCATTTTAACAAAAATAAAAAAACATAATTGTTACTTTCATTTACTCTTTTCCCAAAAGGGTTCGAAGCCTCTAGCGAGACTTTTTCTTTTTTAGTTTCTTCGCTTTTGGTTTCAGCTTTTCTTCCAGTCTCAGTATTTCTCCTCTGAGCTTGTTCGCAACTGCTGTGTTTCCTTCATTCATTGCTTGCTCATACTGAGCCATCTTTTCTGCGTGGATTTGCTGATCCGACTTCACGTCTGGTATCATCTCAACACCTGTCTGCGCTAGCTTAGAAATCACTGGTCCAACGAAGGGAATGAGATTCAGAAATGGAGCTCCAACTCTGAGTATATTTTTACCGACTGCTGCTAATTTTGATAACCAACCTGGTGCCATTTTAATAAAAATAAAAATATTGGAATACTAGTGAATGTTTATCCTTTGAATTGAATTTTGGAATTTGACGAGAGTGGTATGTCATCATTTGAGAATCGTCCATTTCGTGGAGGTTCATACTCAATCATCTGTGGTTTTTGTTGACGATTGATCGCTTTGTTTTGTTGATAAACGTCCATCATTCCTCCTAATCCATTGAGTATTCCACCTGCTGTTTGTCCGAATTTACTGTTCGTTTGAGAGAGCAATCCACCACCGACTTGAAGCAATGTTGGAGCTCGAGGTTTGATGAATTGAAAGAATTGCTTGCCGATATTTTTGAGTTTGTTGAAACTTCCTGGTGCCATTTATGTAAAAACAAAAATACAATTCATTTATAATTTGAACGAGGAAATAATCTCAGAAGAGATTTCTGCCCTAACGGGGTATTGCCTTTGTCAGAGAAATGCCAGAATTGAGAATAGTGTTGTATGCTTCATTGAAGGCAATACTCATGTCTTTTCCACCAACAAGGATCTTGAAAATGGTTCTAAACACTGGGAGTTTATTCAGACATAGGCACTTGTCAGACAAATCATCCAGTTCGATCACCACATCATTAATCCCAGTGAGTGTAGCAATCAGTGCACATAAATCACTTTGGTTCGTGATCAGTTTCTTCGATGGTTCAATGAGATTATTCAATAGTTTCTTTTCACAAGCGAATGCATTCTTGTAGACGAGTAATAACTGATCTTTGAATGCCGAAATATTAGAAATATATTCTCGAAGTGGAATAGAACGACTTTGAATGGGGGCTGATGGATATGTCTCTAGTGGTGGATCATAAACACCTGGAACATTATCGAGTTCGACATTAGCGCTTTGTTCATTACGATCTTCGAGCTTAGATCTTCCAGAATTCGAACCTTTATTGTCGATGATGACATTGTTGGTGATTGATGTTGGGACTGAAGAAGAACTTGTGTGTTTCGTAAATTGACAACTGAGAATTGGTTGCATCACTTTCTATAAAAATAAAAATTATATATTAATGTTTTTAATCAGACATTTCTTTCTGTTACTGAACATATTGAGAGTAAGCTGGCATATTCGAAGATTGGTATTGACCGATATCTTCATCTGTTCTTGTTGCATATGCTTTGCGTGTCAGAGTACTAATCTCTGATGCTATGGCAGTATTATGTCTCCCAAGGAATGTATGCAAATTTTCTTGATTTGTGATGAATTCTAGAAACTGTGGATACACCTGCTCCTTGAAATCCTTTCTTTTCTTCATTCTCTGATGTCCTTCGTTGGTACTGTCGAATCCTTGAAGATGTTCTTCAAGCCATCTGTCCCACATTTGTGATGCTACTTTCGATTGAATTGAATTGAACACCATATTGTCTATTACTCTTTTCCCAGTATCTGCTGGATTATCTCGACTGGCACGAGTTATTCCCAATTCATTTGTCATGAAGTCACCAACAGCTTTCTTCATTATTGCATAAGGTTGTTGTGATCTTTGTGCTTGCATGTCTCCATAGCTGATGTCTCGAAAACTGGATGGTAGATCGTATGTTCCATTCTTGAGGAAATTAGAGTGTGAAGCTTTGATTCTCCTTCCGAATTGGCGATTAAATGCTGTATATGATGTCTGTTTTCGCTTGTCTGGTGTTGGATTCATTGCGTAGTATGTCTCTTTGACTGGTCTACTATTGTATGGTGCAAGCATGGCTCCATTGACTGCAATCAAATCTTTCGTATCATTGTCGTAGACCATCACATCTGGGATTTTTCCATGTTGTTCCATTAGAACAGTCCAATTCTGTCCAGTTCTCTTAATGTACTCAAGCGCTGATGGATAACTACTGAGGGCATCGTTCCATCTGGTTTGAATATCATCGTCAGCATAGATTCTTTTCATTGCAGCTTGTGTCTCTGCTGCGTATCTCATTTTTGGTTTCTTCTCTCTTGTTTTTCTTGTTGGTTGGTTGTACACAATCTGTGGTATCATTGACATTTCATACAAAATAAAAAAACCAAAAGTATATTTTAATTAGAGTTAAATCACAAATGAACAAATCGAATCAATCATTAACCGCATACGTGAATGCAAAATTGAGTGAAGCATCTAGTAGGAATGTTTCTCATGAAGTGCAATCACAAATACATCCAGACTTGAATTTCAATCGCAATAGTGTCAATGTCCTCGTTGGAAACAGAGGAAGTGGCAAAACATTTAATGCTCTTCGAGAAGTTGCCAAGCTCCAGAATGTTCAAGTTAGGAATGAACTCTTTCACCTCTTTGTCTTCGTCACTGACAAGAACATCGATCCAACATTCGATAAATTTAAACCAATACTGAACGTTCCTTGTGTGAAAGTGAAATACGATGATGCACTTCCATTTCTGTTGGAACTCTCTGAATCGAAAGCTGCGTATGAAGAAATTATGGACAATCAATGGCAGAACAGAATCACAAATGAATGCAGAGAGAATCTCTTTGACTCACTTTACATTGATGACTTCTCAGTGAAGAATCTCCAAACGATTATCCTTCTTGATGACCAGACCTTTGACACTGATCTCATCGATCTCAGCTTTTTTGATCTCAGAAAATAACTAGTGTTCAAATTCTCATAAAACTCGAAATAACGAAGTAAAAGACCCGCTATCCGTGTTGAATTTTGTTTATAAGCACTTTCATTGAAATATCTAGATGAATCGTCCCACAATAATTCTTCCTCTCGATCTGATTGAAGAACTGGATGAATCACGCTTGTTTATCCAATAATTTATTAATTCCACCGCGACAGATCTCCTTTACCATGTCTCGACGATTATTTCTCTCTTCGAGTGATTTAGTCAGCAGGTTAACATTCGTTGTTCAATTGTATATTAGTCTTCGAGATTTCTACTCTTTATCACGATCCTCAGTCCTATTTTGACTTGGTTAATCTATACTTTCCATTATTTATCTCTTTATTTCCATCTCTCCCAGATAATCTGTCAGTGACCAGTGAGATCACAAATGACACGTCAAAGCCGCCTCTCGAATGACCCCTACTCGTTTCTGCGGACTCTCCTCGTATGTTTGGAATTCCCTGATTGCTGGTGCAGGCGAACAGATTCTGCAATCACCTCCGATCGTCCAGAAATGGTTTGCTGTTTTGGGTTGGTCGTTCTCTACGCGGCTGTCTTTGACTCTCGCATCGTCAACCGTCCTCTCTCCAAACTATTCCTTGCGTCCCTGAACGATGCATTGTTACCAGATTATCTTTCCCATTCTCGACTTTTGAACATCTCCAAAACAATTCTCGTTTATCTCGTCGAAATGGGATGTGCCCCGCATTCTCACCCTCCACAGCCACCTCCGATCTGTTTCAGGATCATCCAGTCCGTTGACTGTCATCTGAGTCTTAAATCTCGTTCCTGCAACCGAGCCACAAACAGCCATCCGAAATCGAAGAATCCAAACACTCTTGAAGAGAGTGTTGGTCCACATAGCGACAACTCTGCATGATACATTGTCAGGGATGAATCAACTTGTTCAACAGCCGGCTGCGGCCGTTCAACTGCGAGCTACCGGTCCGAAGCGAAAAGGAGTGTCAATACATCCCGCAAATTCCGCTCCAATATCAATTATGAATACTGCCCAAGTTGGATAGTCAATGACCGGAAAAGGAAAGGATCAGCGAAACCCACGAGGTGCTATTCAGATGACGCTTTTGGAAGGCTGAATGATCCCTCCGATTTTTCGCCCTTTGGACTGAGCACGCGTTGAATCGCTTTTCAGACGATGAGGAACTCTATCTCGCCACCACTCCTCCAAACGAGCTCTCTTCTCAACACTGTCGTCACCCTCCTCAGATCGCCGTCCAAGCAGCTCAGCGACGAAGTTCCAACCGAGTTCTTTCAGAATCAGCATTTCAAGAACAGTATGGACAAGGTGGATGAGGTCGACTGGAACTTGGCAAACGAAACACTCGTCGAGCGGTGTCATCCAACCAGACTTCGTTGTGCATCAGCCAGTTGCTGTTGGGATGCGACGAGGAGGGGAGAGCAAGAAGAAGATCTTGGAGATGGAGAAGCAGAGACAGTCAGACGCCTTGCGGACTGTGGAATGGAGAGCGAGAACAGTGCAGACGAAACACCGAGATTTTTCAGACCAAATGCGAGCAACATCCACTCCCACGTCGTCCTCACTCCACACACAACAACAATCCCAGTCGACTCTCTCTCCCACCCTCACCCACACTCCCTCCCCAAAACCCTCTCCCAACCCCTCTCGAATGAACTCGTCCTTCTCCGTCTCGCCGAAGCCTCGAAGTGCCAGTGCTGATCGGAGTTCACCACCGTCTCGCCCCGCATCCAGCTCACCCGAACGCGCTTCGCCTTTTCCTCGCTACTCGCGCCCCACTTCCGTGTACGGACACAAATACAAGAACTTCGACGACCTCCTCCTGTCCTGACTTGGAACCCGGCCGACGAAACACTCCACCCGCTTGTGCAGAGGAAGCTGCTTCGGAAGGTCGAGGAGGATGCCGAAGAGGAGGAGGAAGAAGACTGGGACACGCTTTTCGACAGCACCGAGCCAATCCATCCGTCTCTTCAGCCAGCACGAAGCACATCGCCCAAAGCAACACACGAAAGGAAAACACCACCCGCACAGATATTCACGTCACACACGCTCGTCGCAAACCCAAACCAGGCAGAGAACGACACACTCAAGCGATAGATCGAAAACGACGCCATTTCCTTCACAACAGAAGGATCGTACACAGATGATCCCCTCTCTCTCACACTTGCAGTTGGAGTCGTATAATCCAAACTTCGAGCTGTGGCAGAGTCTCAATGACAACGTCGACAAAGGGGCGAGGGCAGCTGAAGAGAACCGGCGACATATCGAAACCGAAGTGCTCGACGAACTCGCAGTCGACGCTGTCGACACATCTGTCACCTACGAGCAGCAACTGCGGGAGAGCTCCTTGCGAGACGTGGTGCGGAAGATGAAGCCGTTTCTGAAGCAGTCGTCGATTCTCATACCGACACTCCCCAAAAGCGACGCTCTCGTCAACCACCAATCTGGAGAAGACACTCCCGCAGAAGAGTGCAACCACAACGAGGCCGACCACAGCGATCGAAGCCGCAGTTCCTGCAGACGATGGAAGACAGGCCGAGAAACAGACCAGCGACTCACACGAAAAGCTGAAGCAGAGCTAGCAAACGCAGAAATTGCGCAAAGAGGAAGTCAAGTTAGTGGAACATGCGAATGATGTCGAGAGCGAGTACTGGGAGATGGAACAGGAAGATGAGGAGGAGAGGCTGCACGGAATCGACGAAAGCCATCTGATGAACAACAGGAATTAAGCAACGATGCAGAGGAAGGCCGAGATCATGACGTAGCGTTGGCCAACACGACAGACAATCTAAAGCAAAAGTTGAGTGGGTTTTCCTCTTTTCTGTGTTTATTCAATCACACTACAACCATTTCGCTTTTTCAAGATTCTTATTTTGACCAATTGACACAACAATGAGACAAATATAGATACGCCTAATTAAGTCATTGATCTCAGTCCCAAAAACCGGAACTGAGATCGATCGATCTCAGTTTCTGCTTGATTGATCTCATGTATCAAAGGTCTGTTGATGACTGTCGTAGAATCCTTGGGGAACGTAGAACATCCAAAAATAGAATGACAATGATGGACTTATTATTGGAAAATCGACAACCGAAATTCACATTCTTTCTGACAATGCATGAGCTCTTCAGTTTGTCAGCTGACATGAAGTCAAACATCGATTCGATGTGGATTTTTGGAGGATTCAACAAAGAACGAATCAGTCGAGTCTATCATCAGTTGAACTCACCAATTGATATTCGACAATTCTGGAATGTCTACCAAAGGAAACAAAAATGTGAAGCAGTCATTCTTCGATACAACACTGATGGAGTTGCTCTGACAGAGATCAACAAAGAAGGGTTAAACCGGACTGTCCGATAATTCTTGAATAAGGTTTCCAATTGAGTCAGTCAGCGCTCGAATTGATTCTTCAATGTCTGATAATCTCTGATCAATCGAGAGTGAATTAGGAGGAGTGGAAGTATCAACATATCGTTTCCTCAGTGCTATCTCACCTCTTATTTTTGTGATTCTGTATCCATCAATTTGAATCATCCTATTCAGTTTCTGAGTTGTGTACTCATTCAGTTCTTTTCTATTCTTCTCTAAGTATCTCTGAAAGTCGTGGATGTTTGTGAACTCTTTCTGCTCAGGATCAAACGGTTCTAATATTTTCAGTGATGTCATTTCAATGCAATAAAAATATCTGAAACATTTTTGAGATTAGATTAAATTAAATTCCGCGATGAATTCTGGAGTTAAGTCGTCAATTGAGTCTGCATGGAACTTGGTGTGCTGAATTGGGACATAGACAACTTTTGACAGACATGTGAGTCCATTCAGTAGAGTAGCTACAACATTACCGTGTTTGTATTCGATGAATTTCCCCACGAATTGAAACTGTCTTCGCTTCTTCTGAAACTTGGCAACAGTCTTGTCTAAATCAAGGTGAATTAGTAGAATGTTTCCTGGTTTGTATTTCCATAACATCTGTGTTGTCTGTTGCTTTTGGATGTTCTTTAATTGTTCTTCACAACTGGAGATATACAGTGCTTCAATCTCTCGATTGTTTTGAGCTTGCTCTGGTGTGAATTTGTTCCAGTACGCTCGATGAGGAGTCATGTTGTAGTATTCAACCATCTGATTCATCAATGAATGATTTGCCATCTGTGTTGCATTGTCTTGGAATCCATCTCTGATTGTTCTGATCACTCGATCAACAATTCGATTGTGATTTGTGAATGGTGAACTTGTGAAATATGTGCTGACATTCTGATCCTTGAAAAACTCTGATGCTTCTCCACTTGTCCATGCTGCTTCACCATCACCTCGAATGTTGTTCACGTGAACGCCACGATAATTAATCAGGTCATTGATTGCAGTCTTGACTTTGCTCCATGATTTATCCAGAACAGGAATGACAACCAGGTATTTGGTGTTGATGTTAATTGCGAAGAGGTATATCTGCAACACTGTTTTCGACGTTGGTGATTGAATGAAAACGAGATCAATTTCCCATGATCCGAACTTGGGAGAGAAGTATGGTCGATCACAATTCTGAGGAACCTTTCTGTCTGATGTCTTCTGTGGATCACCTGTTATTGCTTTGGACATGAACTGCATTTTTGATCGAAAAGGATACACAATTTTTTCCGTTGTTTCAGGAATCATTGGTGGATCAATTCTCATTCTGTCACTTCCTTTCTCTCTCTGGATTTTCCTGGGATGTGCAGCACTCCATCTATGATCATATTCCTCATACCAATCCTGAAATGATCTTCCTCCGAATGGGATTTGTTTTGTGTGAGTCAGAATGAAGTCAAGATCTTCGTTCGCAATCTTTCTGTTTATCGAGGCTCGAACGAATGTGTCTCTGTTCATTTTATTTGCATCCAGAATGTGTGATGTAATAAAGTGTTCCATCTGCTTTTGATTTTTCATTATTGAGTTCTCAGCTTTGATCTGTTCATCTTCTGAATCGTTTCTCTGTTGATGATCAAAAAATCCCTTCATATGTGCCAACTTATTGAGAACTTGTTGTGTCGTCTTGCTAAAGGCTTCGAGCCCTCCTGGGCAGAGAGTAGGTTCATACTGTCTGATCTCCCTCACTGGGTGGTTGGACGCAGTTGTTCTGATTGACATTGGTGGATTGGGAATAATGACATCATCCTCCCCCTCTTCAAATCTCCTCTCCTTCATTGGATATTCATATTCAAACCCAGCCGATTTTAAGTTTCTCTTCAGTCCAGGCACTATTGGAAATTCAGGTGATTCAATTACAATTGGTCTCTGCACTGGAGTTGGGCTTGGGATTGGTCTTGCCTCTGCAGGGCTTCGAACTCTTGGTGAGAGAATTGGTGTCACTTCCTGATTATACTTTCGATGATATTCTTTATACATCTTGTATGCTTTTTCACATCTCCAATCACTAAAACGTTTTCCCAAGAATTCAAACAGAAACTGTGAGACTACTTTTGTTCCAACTGAGAGAGTTAACTTTGGAGAGAGACCTCCATTAAACCAATCCTCAAAATATGTCTCATCGTTTGCTACATACTCTCCATTTGAATCATAGACATCATATACTGGTAAAGTGTTGGCTCTATTGAACTTGACATTGAATATTTTGATTTGAGAGTGTTGTGTGCAATTCAGTAACCTTTTCACTAATGCATTGATCTGTCGAGTGTTCATTTCTACAAAAATAAAGTTTGTGTTTATTCAATACAATAATCAGTAGCTTTCAGTCCATGAATGAATGGAGGACATGATTCATTTTCAAGTACGATTGCCTTCAGATGAATTCCACTAAGACTGAGTTTCTGTTGTTGTATTTTCGCAATCTCAAATCCATTGCTGTCCTCTTCGCTCACGATTCTTTTCGTCTGAAACGCATCATCATGATGCTTGAACCGTTTTACGGTGAAGTTCAGTGTTGTCGTCACAGTTTTCTCTCCATTCAGACACTTCACATAATCGTCGCTTGTGATATTTGTTTTCTTCAGAGACACTCCTTTGATCTTGCATTTCTCATCGAGAGAGTAACACTTGGGTGCAAGACAGATCATCTGTTCACCTTCCTTTTCAATAGCTAATCCCAACAGTTTCTTCTCATCATCGACACCCTTTTCAGGATTGGGAAACCATTCATATTTGTGTGCATCATAGAATTCTTTGTCAGCAATCACGTGCTCAAATTGTTGGTGAATACCAGCATTCGGATCACCTGCAATTGCCCAATATGCAGAGTCAGTGTCTCCCTCACAGAAGTGAATCTTATTCATGTCAAGGCATTTGTACATGAAGTTGTAAATGAAATTCAGATACCAGAACTTGGCATTGTCGAGTGTGAACACTGCTTCTTGCAGACATGTCTTGCATGATGCTTTCTCTCTGTCTTCAATCACAATGTAGTTGTCTTCATTGATCTCTCTTGTCGCTACAAATCCTTTCATCATTTGCTTCAAGTATGTTCTCTTCTCATTGCAGATTGTGATTGAGTTGTATTTCTCAGTGTTCATTCCATCGTATCCGTAACTTCCATTCAAGTTGGTCTTACAGAACTGCTCTTTTCCTTTGTTTCCAACCTTCATTGCTTCTATTCTATCATTCATAAACGAGGTCACGAATGGTTCAAATCCAGCATGTCTCGAAAAGACCATCACAGTCTTTACGTCATCAATTATGAAATGGCAATAGTCGATGAGGAACCACAGATAGTATGTCGAAAAGAACATATACTGATCGTGTGTGCTCAAGAGTTGAGTCAGCTTTCTTTGTTTGTCATCAGTCTTCAATCCATGTTTCTTCATCAACGAATATGTCATCTCTCCAATGTTCTCTTCTGTCGTATTGACCACTATGTTTCTGAAGATTGGTGGGAAGTTAATGAAATCATTTATGTACTGCTCATCGATGTGTCCTTTCAACTCTGCAACGAACAGTGTCTTCTGATTCTTGTCTTCGATGATCTTACGACATTCTTTATCTCCTGTTGCCGTGAACAAACATCTTCCTGGCATGTACATTCTGTGGTTGGTGTATGGATTGTTCTTGTTCTTGATTGATGAAAAAGCACTTGGATAAAGTGAATTAAAGTCCACACCGCAGACATGAGTCATTTTGTGTTCTGTGTCCTTGGAGATAACTTTTCCATCTTCATATGTGAAGTGATTGATCGGTGTCACATCTTTTATATTCTGTCGGTGTTGAACATTCGATAATCCACCAGTCACTGCGGCTCTCAACTTGTGATATGTCTGTTCGTGTGTCAGAGTCATTGGTAGTGATTTCCAGATGCAGTACTTCTTCAGTTGAATTCTCAATCGAGTGAGATGCTCGTCCTTGTCTGACTTGTAGGTGTTGCAGTACTCACAGCAGATCTTCACGTTCTCTTTTGAATGACCTTTTGAATTGTCGATTCTATCTAATGTTGGTCGCACTGCTTGTGAGAAGTGACTCTTGCAGATATAGCACACTCTCTTGCACTGTTGAACGAACCACTCATAGTCTGCTTCAGTGACATTTTTATCAGTACTGCGATGAGCTTTCTGGTCTTGATAGATGTACGATGCAACTTTGTACTTCCAGTATTGCTTGGTGATTTTTATTTCTCCAGATTGATCCACTCCATTGAAATCATCGTCGATATCAAAGTCTTTGTAGGCACACGCATATTTGATTGCAGAAGCGTTGGCTGACAATGAGAGATTGTGCAACATATCCACTTTGTATTGGAAGTTCAGATCAATCAGATTGTCCAGAGGTGCAATCATACATTCGACATCTCGGATGTTGTAGAATTTCAGATAGTCCCAACGGTTCTTGAATCCATGCTTGTTCCAATCATCAAGGTACATTTGGTAATCACTGTCGGACATTTCACTGTTGTTCAGACTGGAATAGAATTCATATTTGGAGAATGGTTCTTGTTTGCTCAGCACTGTATCGAAGTCAGATGAGTCGAATGATTCGTAAGCAAAGAATGATTTCTGAAGTGTGGTCTTTCCTCCAAAGGCTTTCACTGCATTATCCAAAGTCATTGGTCCTGTGTACGACATCATGTCAATGAATCGAAGCACCTGTTGCGTTCTCTCATGTCGGATCAATACTTGTTTGTACTTCGTTGTGGATCCAAGGAAGCTCACCACTTTCCAATCCTGATCAACGAGATCACGAAAGATGAGATTGATGTCGAATCTGGAACTGTTGAATCCAACCACACTGACTTCATTTTGAGAGGGTATTTCTGGATCTTCATAGTAGTTGTCCTCTCGAACTGTTTCTGCATATTTGAAGAGTTCTCTGATCCATTGCTTCACGAAGTCTTTTCCATCTCGAAGATCAAAGTAGATTGACTTCACACCTGATTTTGTTTTGATTGCTGATGCAACAGAGAGAGGTTTTAGATGAGAGATCAATTGAGTATTATCATCAGAGAATAGATTGTCAAGAATGAGATCTTCCATTGTTTCGAAATCGTACGTGATGTAGTATTGTGTTGGTTTGAATTCGTCTTGTCTCTTGTGTGCCATCAGAAATTCATAAGTTCTATTGTTAAGAATATGTGGAACGTATGGTCTTGGCGTCTTATCGAGTGAGATCTTCTTCACATGTTTTCCATCAAGTTCTTTGCACTCTTTGAGATGCTTCTCAAAATCTCTACTGAAGTTTTTATTCTTCACTTGGAATCCTCTTGACTGACAATATGGACAGAGTTTGTATCCAGTGATTTTCTCAGGATCTACAATAAACATCACATGAACGAGAGTTGACGTCAGTGGAATCATCAGGATGGGAAGAACACGAGCATCATCATTTTCGTTGACATACGATTGACTCAGGAAGTAACGACCCCTTTGGGGGTCACTAGTCGAACTAGAGTTCGGGTACTTCTTCTTGTCTTCGTCGTATTCATAAATGTGAACTGTGATGTTAAATTGAATCATTGCTTTCTCAATGTCACATGCAATATCAAACCCAGGATAATTCTGAAGATGTGGGGTCAATTGTCGAGATTGGAGATGAGTGAGATTCATCCATTGTGCGAACAATCTGTAGGCTTCACTGTTCCTCATATTGATTGATATTTTCTTACCTTGAACTTCAGGAAGTGTGAGGAATGATAGCGCTTGAAAGAAGCAGATATTGAACTCAGAATCAATGTACCGAACATTCCTCGTTTTGATGTGTTCAGTGAGAATTGCATCGGCTTTTCCTGCAACTGGGAATCGATAGACTGCAACTAGAATGGAGTGGAATGCAATGTACATTGTCTTCGTATCCATCAGTGTTCTCTCTTGTGATTCTTTGATCAGATTGATCGCATATTTTGAATACTCGTTGATGTCTCCTGCACTTCTTATCACTGTCGGAAAACTCTTTGATGTGTTCTCTAATTCTGGTCTGAAGTCTTTGTACGTTGTCTCATCTTTGTCTTTTCTCTCGATGATCTTTCCAAAGTCAATACTAATCTTGAATGGATGATCTTTCTCTTTGTCGAACACTGCTTTAATGAAGGTTGTGATTTCTTCAACGTTCTTCAAGTGATTGTGGAAGTACAGCTGATATGGTTTTCCATTGTCTTCAACCTTCTCGACCTCATTCTTTTTGAACTTCCTTCGTGCATCCGTGAGACAAGAATTGAATGCTGCTTTGTCTCGTGGTTCAGCTAATAATATGCATTCTTCAAATCCCTCAAATGTCTGCACTTCTCTCTTTTCCATTTGTTCATTTTTCTTCTGAATGATTAACAGATTCTTCATCCAATGATCCATCAGCTTCTCTTCAATTGATTTCAGTTTCCACGTCATTTTGAACACTTGCTTTTTCAGTTCATCTTTGTTCACTCTTGGATTTTCTTTCATGATTTGCATTCTTGCTTTGCTGTCTTCTTCATTCATCATTGCATTGTTGTTGTGCTCTTCCAGTTTGTGAATAAAATCATCAATCTGATAGTTGGTAATATTCCTTATCTCTCCTTCAAAATGGAGATCTGGATTCTTGAGCATTGACAGGAGATATGCACGATGATGTTGGTAGTTTCAAATGTTTGGATTATATGTTCGATCATAGCCATGTTCATCCTTGAATTCAAAGGTGGTGTTTGGAAATAGCTCTCTTATTTTCGTGATGCTGTCTGTGACAAATTTCAGTGTCGCCGCCATTTACTACAAATTAAAAAATCCGAAAATAAAAAAAGTTGAGCGTTTATTTCTGTTTTCTCTGATGGGGCTTTATCGTTGCCTTTAGCCAGGAATCAAGTCTAATTCTGAACACTTCACTTCCGCCAATCTCTCGATATGTGAATGGAACCAGAACTTTGGTGTACTCACCGACGAGCTCACATTTGTATTTCTTCAATTCATTTTCAACAAATGATTGAGTGTAGTGTCGACGTTTTGCTAAGTGAGGTCTGTTTCCTTGATTCCACAACTTTGGTTTTATTCTCCATTGAACTCCCTCATGAACATACGTCACCGGCACATTATTTCTGACATACTCAGAGACCAGCGTACAGTTCTCTTCTCTCATTGATTCAATTAAAGCTTGTTCTGAACATACTCGACGTCTTTCCTTGTACATCTCAGTTGGATTCATTTAATATAGGCATGGCTGACCGGCACTGACCGGTCAGTTTTCACCGAAAAGTACTGACGGTCACTGACCGGAGAAATTTCTGAACCCATAGTCGAGAGATATCGTTTCTCCGAAGTGGTTTCCAAAACAACCGAAATTCGAATCATTAACCAAAGAATCCTTGAATTTCCTTCGGATATGCCACAATTGATTTATTATCATTGCACTTCAGCTCTATCACTCTTATTTTCGGAGAGTAATTCCTCAAATGTTCAGAAAAAACAGTTACGGGCACAAGATCGAGCTTAACATCCTCTCTCAATAAAAAAGTGATAGCTGCCATATTGGATCAGTTCCTCGCTTATATTTGTCTTGCTTTGAGTTGAGTGGACGAGATCTGAACAATCCACTTCAGGCTGTCGAGGAGAGAGTCGATCCTCCATTCCGAACGAACAGAGATGATGTCCGTTGTGTGGTTGAGTGAGTCAGTGCCGTTCCTGATTCTATCTTCAGAGTCCCAGATGTCACATCGAAGAGCGAGGAGGAAGGGGACACCAATTTCATCGTGTTCGTCCCACTCAGTTCCAACAGCCCTCCCGAAACCGATCCAAACACGGCAGGAATGTCTGCATCTCCATTCCTGATTGTTCAACCAGAAACCACAATCTTCCCCAACGACACTGAAATGGCTGGTTTGGTCTGCGAAGAGGCGAAGAGGATGGTTAGCGAGGAGAGAGTCAGGACAGATTCGGCTGAGGATGTTGTGAACTGACCCGTCTTCGAGAGTGTGATTGTGTTTCCAGTGATCATCGCTTTGTGTCCACCACACGAAAACGGCGTCGATTGGTCAAGAGCAGTTTGGAGTTCGAGCGTGATCGGATTCAGCTTTCCTTCCGTTTTCGAGTCATTCGCTGCTAGTCGGGTCTGAACAAGATCGATTGACGAGCAAGGATTCACAGAGAAGCCACATAGCTCCCCATCGGACCCACTCGAACTTGCGAATCCTGTCGATCTCACATCAGCCAGGAACAGCACAAGAGGAATATCGTCTGACGAGTTCACTGTGTTCCATCCTCGATGCATGTCCACCGGCGCTGCCGTTGGAGTGAGTGGGAAAGGCGAGAGGAATGTCATGCTTGTTTTGGTGATGGCTGAGGCCAGTGACTGTGCTTCCACAAACACTGCAGATCCACTCATAATCGCTGAGCATGATTCGAATGACGTCCCTGCTTCAACAGCGAATGAACCTGTCGATGAGAGCACAATCGACAAAGCTCCTCCCTTCCCAGACGACGAATACAATTTGAATGTCGTGTCTGCAACCGTCAGTTTCGATCCTGCTCCCAGCTGAGCCAGAATCACTCCTCCATCTCCCTCCGACGACACCGACTCGAACGAGCAGTTTGTAATTGACACAATCTGGTTGTTGTTTCCATTTGTGCTCAGGAACGCCCCTCCTCCACTTTCTGTCTGCCAGAGATCGTTTTGAATTCACAGCCAGTAGACACATACATTGTCGATGCTCCTTCCATTGTGATCATACTTGCCGAGGTCAATGTGAGCGACGACAACGCAATAGTGCTCAATTCAATGTTCCCTCCCGTTTGAGTGAGAAGAGATGACGACGACGAGAAGCGAACAGCGAAATCGAACACGGTTCCTGATAGTGCGAGTCTCCCTCCTTCAATCTTGAACAGCGACGCCGTGTGAGCGGCTGAGGGAGGGGTCGTGATTGTCACTGTGCTGGAGAGGGTCAGTGTGCTTCCTTTCACAACGAGCAGAGACTGTGAGAGCGATGAGGGAAGTGTGATGTCAATCGACGACAAAGTGAGTGAGCCAACTTCCACAATTATCTGTCCATCAGATTCAAAAAGCAGTGATGCCTCAGAAGACGAAGAGATCGACGCACCTGTCTCAGGGCATTCGAGAAGAGTTGAGAGAGTGATGTTTGAGCCCAGGCTGATTTCGGTCTTCGTGTGAGTGAGCAGCGAGAAGGCGAAATCGAGTGACGAGCAAGGAAGACGCTCCTGACCACACTTTCCATGATCCCAGAACCCTTCCGACATAAACACAGCTCCATTCGTGTGTGGATACAAATGATACCCAAGCGGTCCGATGTTCGTCGTGTTTATCGAATCTGACCAAAAAAACTTGCTCCAACTGAGCTTTAGTCATCGTGGTGTTCGTCCCAATCAGACTCGTCCAATCATCAGAAATGACAGCTCCCACAACTTGTCCCTCCAGAAACACTTCATGACTTCCAGTCATCCCAGCTGTGCTGATCGACACACTCTTCATCACAACATCCCCAGACGAGAACGATTCGCGAGAGATGAAAACACTCTTCAGCGACAGTATCCACGCTCCACTCATCTTGACGAAGCTGCTGGTTCCAGAGAATGAAGGAGGGACGAATTCGACGCATTCGGGACGAAGAGATCCACCTTTCACATCGAAGAACGACTTCTGCCGAGATACTCCAATCTGTGAAGCTGTTTCTGTGAAGCCGAGTGAGGTGAGCGAGAGAGAGCCATCAGTAAGATGAGCAAAGCTCTGAGCGGTCGATTGCATGACCATCAGCGAACGTGCTGAACCCAACCCAGTGACAGTGATGGTCTTCTTGCTGGTGATGGAGAGAGCGATTGACACCCGACACTTGTTGACCAGCAGAACTGCTCGTCTGTTCCATCTTCTGGGTCGATTGGGATGGACGCTGCGTGAGGGAGAAAGACAGTTGATATGTCTCCATTGACTGAAGAACGCGGTGATGAACAGACGCTGAACGACGACGCGATGGGAGTGGTGAGGGAGACACTCGACGATGAATCGATGAAGAGCGACGAGGCCGACTGCCCAGCACAGTTTTCGAAGAGAAGACCAGAGAGGGCCAGAGTGTCGCAGGATGTGATTGAGAGTGCGACAGACATCGAGACAGATTGAACAACTGCTTGTTTCATCTGTCGTGACTCTTCTTCTGCTGCAGGTTTTTCCTCTATTGCTTCTTTCACGTCTACGACTGAGAAAATGTGATATTTTTGGACGCAGTTCAGTTTGACATCAGTGAAACTGGAATTCCTAAAAAGAAAGATAGAACCGAGTTTTTTCACTTTCTTAATGAGTCGGGGGAGGAGATTGTACATTTGGTATCTTGTATTCTCCAATCGGGTGCGACTGACAGTGGATCGATGATATCTTCGTTTCTGAGCAACAATAAGAAAGAAAAGTGATGTGATGAATAAAGAATGATGCATGATACCAAAGTCTTCACAGATAATAGTGACAAATAAGCAGATTCGCTCGTTCGAAACGAACAAAGTTGAGCCTTGTGATTTGCTTTCGATCTGAACCTTCCCAACAGCTGGAATAGCTGCAGTTGGTGATTATCAAGTCCGTATCTTCCGTCTCTGATAGTTGGGCTTGCAAAAACGCTATCAGACGAGACAGCTTTGAGGAAGACGAGGGAGAGGTTGGATCTGCGTGTATTCTAAAGAACAATGAGAAGGTGGCAGAAAAAGAGAGAAATAAGCGTCTCAAATGCATGAATAAGGTAGAGAAGAATATAGTGAGACTATTGAGCTCTAAATATTCATAAAGATGGTGATCAAGATGTGCATTGCACAAACAAAAGAAATGAGGCTATCAAACGGTTTCAGGAAGATTCTCTGGACATGTAGTTTTGCCGAGTTTCGACTTTTAGGGAAATAGCTCACAATTAAAAGATATATCGAGATCTGACCCTTTGAAGTTTTTTGAACTGACACTGACCGACACTTTTGGCCGGTCAGACAAGCCTAATTTAATACAAATTAAAAAATTCAAAAATAAATTTTCATTCGTGATTTTAGCGTTGGTGATCTTCCGAGACTTCGATCCTCACATCGATGGGTTCGATCAGTCTTGTTTGATCAGAGAAAGTACTTCAATGGGACTTGATCCTCTCATTTCGTTCCTGATGGTTCTTTACTGTTTAGTGTAGGTGTGTTTCTCTTTCTTTTATCTCATTTGTTCTCGTTTCTTTTTTGCCATCACTTTCTCGTTCTCGATCATTCACTTTTTTCTTCTCCTCTCGTTCAGGTACATCACATTGTTTTATGAACGGTGGTTTCATTCCCGACTTGTTTTGAACAGGTTTGCTCCATTTTTGAATTCATTATTTCCTAAAACTCTTTTTTGTACCTTCTCTGATCGAACCGAAAAGTGACCTTCAGATCCGGTCGACCACTGCTTATTATCTCTCAAATGGATGTTTCCCTTCTGACAAATAACTTGTTTGCTCTTCCTTTTTGATCATCTCTTTTTAAATTTCTTTTCTGACCTCTCACCAACTGATCCTCTCGACGTCGATGAACTATCGCGTCTTACTTTTCGAAAGTGACTTTCACCGACCAATTTTTTCAAGTTTGTTCTCTTTTTTGAATTATCTTTTCCTAAGACTCATTCTTGTACCGTCATTATCACATCACTTTTTGTCTTCTCTTTTTCTCTCTCCACTTCACTCTAGTCTTTTCATTGTCACTTCATTCTTATTTTCTCTTCATTGTCTCTCACTTTTTTCAAAAATTAAAGTTGAACATGAGTTCTAAAATTTTTGATCAACTTTTTGGTGCTCGAAATTTCTCGATCGATCGTCGATTTTGATTCAGAAGGTACGCCGCTTTGTTTTACTTTCTATTGACCTTGAATTCATGTTCTCCCTCTTTTGACTTTTTCATTTCGACTCTTCTCTTTTCATAAAACCTTCTCTCGGACTCGATTTGGCTCTTTTTCAGTCTTCTTCATTCAGGTACAGCACGGTGTTTTATGCTCTGATTAGTGTGGCTCCGACTGGAGATTAACCGGTTTGTTCACTTTTCACTGAATTCTTTGATAAAACCATTGTTGTACCAGATACAATCGATCACAAAAGGCACCTTCGAATTGGGTACACGATCGCGGTTTATCGTTCGCTGAATGTGGCATTGCTGAAATGAATCCGGTGTGCTCACGTTTTGTTTTTGTTCACTTTTTTAAAACCCATAGTTAACTCGATGTCAATGATCCTCACATCTGAGGTACAGTATGGTGTTTTAGACTTCGAAAGAATGTGTCACTGAAGGATTGAAATTGGTATCCTCTGTTTCCACATTCATTCTTTCTTAAAATCAATTTGTGTACCAGATAAAGTGGACTGAAGAGTGACCATCCAATCGAGTGAAGCGTTGCTGTTTATGGTCGCAAAGGATGTCTCACAACTGGAACCAAACTGGTATTCTCTTGTTTTTATTTATCTAATTCTAAAATTCAATTATGAACACAATAGAAACAATCCACAGTGCCCGCTCAATATCAATTCTCCAATTATGTTTTAAAGTTCAACAGTATGTTTTCTAAACTCAGTTCACATGGATTAGACTACATTGGTTTCGTTCGCGCATAAAAATCATTTTGTAACCTTGATCTCGTCGTTTTTACTCTCCTCGTTTCTTTCGTCCCTCACTTCACTTTATTGTTTGATTGCCACTTCATTCACTTTTGTTTGCTCTTTGTTTGTGAAATTTCGATTCACGCGATCATAAAACACATTTCTGAACCAGGATCTCGTTGGTTTTGATCTTCTCGTTTCTTTCGTCCCTCACTTCACTTTATCGCTTGATTCTCACTTCATTCACTTTTGTTTGCTCTTTTATGCGAAATTTCGATGAACGCGTTCATAAAACACATTAGTGTACCTCAATTCTCACTTCATCCACTTCACCATTCACTATTGTACTTGCTCACTTCATTGTACCTTGTTTCAATCTCTTTTGTCAAATTAAGCAAAAGTCAATAACAATGAAGACATAATGATGTGCTCACGAGCGTCAAACGACGGAAAAATGGGTTGTGAAATGAGGTAAATGAGAGAGTCTTATGAACGGATAAGTGGTGAAATGGAACAAGAAAGATGAGTGATGAAATGTATTGAAATGAGTTTTGTTAAGACAAACGTGTGGACAAGATATGAGGAAAACACGTAAAATCACCTTTATAGAAAAACTGGTGAACGAAAGTGGTAAAATTCAACCACTCCCTCCTCGGAAGGTGAGAAAGTGAGGATGATATGTGAAAACGCATACAAAAGATGGTGACTGAAAGTGAGGTGAAAATGTGGTGAATCAAAGGTGTGTGCAAAAAGAGGACTAATGAAGTGGGAAAACAGGAAATCTCAAAAAGCGTCGCTAGGACGTGAATGCGAAGAATTTAGAAGATCTAACGTTAAAAACGAAAATTGGCAAAAAGTGTCCGAAGGATCGTGACGTGAAAAGGTTCATACCTAAAGTCGCCAGAAGGCGTTCTTATCCAATCTAACACAAAAGGCGTCATAAGAGGACGATTCCTGAGCGAAAGATGATGGAAGACAGGGTCCATACCGTATCTCGAAAATTTCGACTCCGTAAAAAATCCTCAATGGGTCGGATCAAACTTTTTTCCCAAAAAGTGTTTTTTATCGCGAATCTCACCTTTCGAAATCGATTTTGTAATTTTAGAAGATGTTTGAGGTGAATTTGAGACATAAAGTAGTTGTTAGTAGCGAAATCTGAAAATCGACTTTTGGTCCATTTTTGACCACTGTTCGGTACGTAGCTCCACGAATTCTCAACCGATTTTCATCGGGATTGTTTTGATCGATGACTCACATCGTCCCCGACATTTTAGAATTTTTTCGATTTTTCGAAGTGGTTCTCAAGTTGGATTCACTTTGTTCGAGTTCAAAAGTGAAAAACATCGAAAAAGTGACAACATTTTTGGAAAGAATCAAAAATTTGCTTCAAAATTGACGCTTAAAAGAGGTTAAAATATTGGACATATTTTTGGAATTTAGGTCAAATATTGGCATCATTGAAATGGCCTAAATTCCTTTTAATACAAGATTTAGAAATGGTCAATCGGAATTGACTTTTCGTTTCTGATTTCAACGACTATTTCAATCTGGTTCCCAAATCGTCTACTATACTACTTCGGATCAGCGAGGATGATCGATCTCTCATCGTATCCACTCCATCTCGTCCAACGGAAGTCATCTCAATCCAATTCTCTTGTGGTCAACTCATTCTCCACAGGAGGAATTCCTCTCACTCATCAATCATAACATCAGTGTTATATCGGGGAGTTGGTTGGATGGATGGCCCAACCTTCGAGTGTGTCATGCTTGATCATGGTATTCCCAAATCGTCGCTCAACGGAGTATTCAAACAAGACAGAATCCAGCTGTCATTGCACGAGCTCAAGAACTCCACACTGACGAGCTATCAACAACCACGTCTCCACTCTACAATCTTTACTGAGAAATCGCCGACAAGGCGATAGTAGTCGGAAACTCACATCAGAGTATCCTGGAGGGAGACAGGGTTGATCCCTCAACCCTGAAGTGGTCCTAGAAGGACTGCCACTCGGTCACCTTCGCGTTCTCTCTCCCAATAGATTATCTCTATCTTCGGAGTTGATCACTTCGGAGGCCTGCATGCAGAGTTGGGCTGCACACGATCAACATCATAGCCGGGAACTACACATTTACAATCAACACCATCGAGGATCCTGTGTTGATGGTGGTGACCGTAATGAGAAAGCAATTGACCTGACAGACGACAGTGAGCAAGCTTCTTGATTCTCAGATAACTCAGACAGATTGAAGCTAGAGAACTCACATCGCCAGGGTTTGGATCGGGTCCTCACCTGACTCACCCAAAACAACCTCACCTCATTTCAAATTGATGTTTTCGTCTAACTTTCACTAGGATTCTCATCTCGGGAAACACTGATTATAGATTGAGGAAAAATTGAAATGAGAGATGGATGGTGGAAAAAATGTGGTGCTGATTTTCGCTACCATTTGCTCAATTAGCTCTATCAAGGAGAAATTTCCTCTTTTCCTTTCTCAAAAAAATAAAGAAACGATGTATGTTGTTTTAAAGGAAAGTTTCTGTGTGAAATTGATGCTGAGAATGCTCCTTACGTCGATGATCTCGCTTTATTGCATTTTCAGTTGCCTAATTCGGACATGGGGAGACCTCACGTTTACACTAAAGTGTCTGACGACTATAAACCCTGGACATCGGGCAGGAGGATGAGCCAAAAGAGACAAAGAAGAAATACTAATTCCAGCGGAACGAGTCAAGCATCTATATCCAACGTGGGTGACTCGACCAGAATGCTTCGGACCGGAGAATGCATCTTGTTTTTCACTGTCTGAAGGAGGGATTATCTGTAGAAATTTGTTCATTCTCACAAAACGATATCGCAAAAAGAGTGAGTAGTCCCTTACACGAACGATCTCAAACAATCGTCACGAGAAGGTATATTCCCTTGGTTACAGACATGCAGTAGATTACACAG
>JARBJD010000524.1:0-36958 GCA_033064195.1 Blattamonas nauphoetae
ATCACCAACAATAACACGCGGGAAGAACGATGACGATCGACTGTTTGAGATGTTCACGAGCTGTAGGTTGCAGCGGATTGTCAAGTCATTTCCGAAGTGGAGTGGTCGCTTGATCAATTCCTTCTTTGTGATGGACACGATTGTTGATCATGATCACGTTCGTGAATGATGACACCGTGTTGGCCTTGTCTGTGAAAGCGCGACACCAGCTTCGACCAGAGCAGCTCTGAAGAGTGTCGTGCTGAGATACAGGGTGGATGATGAAAGTGTGAAGAAAGGCTCAGCTGATTGGATGGTTTTGAATGATGAATTTGAGATGAAGGTGTTTTCCGAAGCGCCAATAAAGTTGACGAGCCAGTGAGATTGACTCTCTGAAAAGTTGACGAATCGATGACAGAGACAGCGGAATCGGAGGAGAAAAGAACGATGTTGTTCAGTGTGGGATGCTGTTTGTCGAGATCAATCTCAAACTTGGAGCTGGAGGTGTGAGCGAGGAAGAGCAAGATGCGGGGTTGTCCTGTGTAGTGAACGAGAATATTGCGAACATGCGTCGAGCTCTGCCCAGCTCTGAAGAACACTCCGTCATCCATGTCTGTCTCGAGAATTAAGACAAAGTTCGACATCTCAAACGGGTTGTTTGGTGCCTGGAGGATTGTGACGTCTGACAGTTTGAAATTGAGAGTGGCCCAGTCAGTCTCTTCCGATGTGTTGGATGTGAGTCGCATGCAGGGCGAGGTGATGACGATGGGTTGTAAGGAGCTGTGAACATGCCAATAGCTGAAATTGAGAGGCAATGTGAGACGACGCCACGAGTAATTAAGAGACGAGCATGGGTTTGACCAGAAACCCACACATGATCGAGTCGTCGCCACTTTCTTCATTGACATACACTTCAAGACTGTTAGAGCGGTCGACGTACAGGTATTTCCAGTCTGGTCAACGATTGATGAGAATGAATCTCCTCTGTCGATGTGTCACGGATTTAAACAGTGTCTCAACCTTGTCGGGGAGAGAGTCGAGAGAACGAGGTAGCCATCGCAAGTGGACTGTGCACAGAGAAACCACTTCCGAGCATTGAACTCAAGTTGTCTTGTCCAGTGGGCCGTCGATTAATCTGTAGTCCTGTTCCTTCTTTCGAAGCGAAGAACTGACAGCTGACATTTGTCAAGAAACAGTTTGTGTTTGGCGAGTTTGAGGCATCATTGATGAGACTGAGATCGAGGAGGTTGTAGACTCTATTCGTAAGGTTCCTACAGGTTGGAAATCAAATTAACTGTAGCAGAGGATTCTTGGTCAAAATGACAATTCTTGATGACATTCGCATCCAACGGGATAAGATAATGGTTCAAAAAGATCAGCGCCCTTCTTGATAACCATGAAACTCTGACGCAGCAACATTGTCGAAGGTGTAAAAAGCGACACTGGAGAGGCCAGTTGGTCCGTACAGAGCAAACATCCTCCTCTACACGACAGACACGACACGGTGACATTGGAGATGGTGATGGTGAGGTGTATGGGATAGATTGAGGTTTGTCTTCCAGAAATAGAGGAATGCTCCGTAATGTTTGTATGGAGATTGCGGAATGTTGATGACGACACTGAGATGTTCACGGATGACGGAGGGCATGGGTTCATTGTGTCTGCAGGTTTTGAAAAGAGTCTGGCTCGACGGGTTCAGCGTGTCTGGACCATCACCAGACAATGGACCACCACCAGATACAATGGACTCGCCAGACACAATGGACCCATGCCGACGTGAGATTCAATGTGATAAATCCACCAAAGTATCCAGCTGAGCATTGAGATGCAGAAAGATTCACGCACGTAACAAAGGTGAGTAGTATAGAAGGCGAAAGTAGAACCACATTGGCAGAGACACCACTTCTATAGCTTTTCTCCATGCCGATTGACAATTCAGAAAATACTTGAAGTAAAAGTCATTTTCATTTCAGAAAGTTGTCAAACTTAGAGAAATATTCTCTTCCAGAGTTCAGTTACTTCATACTTTCAAGTTGAAGCAAAATTTCGAAAATTTTCAAAAATGCAAAACCTTGATTTTGGCGGAAGCTGGTGTATTTTTCAAGGTTCCGAAGGTTGCGACCCTTCTCATCGGTCCCTTTAGACCGGCATCGGAACTCATTTTCTCGGTTTGAGTTCCGGAGACGTACGTTAGTCTTGCCAAGGGCCTAGACCATGCCAAAGGGCAGTGATATGTGAAATTAAATGCTTCCGCCAGGAATTGAACCTAGGACCTTCAGCTTAGTAGTAGTAGTGCGTGCACTCACCATTACCACTAGACTATCCGGTCCTGAAATTATCCCGGAAAATCAGAAACTTTATACCCGAAAAAGACACTATAGCAGATTCAAAATTTGAAAACTTTGTCAATAAATTCAATATATAGCAAAATGCTCCCGTGAAAAGTCATGCTTTTAACGAGGGTAACAAGTGGCCAAGAATTAAGATCTAGCAGATCGCTCCGTGAAAAGGCATGCTTTTAACGGGGTAAAAAGTTAAAAGGAAAATCTAACTTATTTTGAAAAATCGCTGACAAGAAAAGTCGTGCTTTTAACGGGGTAAAAAGTCGTTCCCGTGATAAATCCATGCTTTTAACGAGGGGAGATAGGTAGACGATAAAAGGAATATATAGCAGATCTGAACATTCGAGGTATAAGGCACAGGTCGAAACTAACATTTTCAGGAGCTAGTAGCTCAGTGGGTATGTTCCAGTGTCCACCCGTTTCTAGGGGTGGTTCGATTCAGGCGAGGGGCAATCTTAATTTCAAAAAAATGAAAAAGTTTCAAAATGCCAAAACAATTTCAAAAATTTAAAAAATTCAAAATTCAAAAAAATTTCAAAAAAATGCTTAGGAAAATTTCAAAATTCAAAAATTCAAAATTCAAAATTCAAAATTCAAAAATTCAAAATTCAAAATTTCAAAATTTCCAAAAGTTGAGTATGATACCTCGACGTAATTTCCTTGATACTCAGGCAAAATGGTGCCCTCGTGGCTAATGCGTAGAACGAATTGAAGGTTGGATTGGGCGGGACGAGCTGGGAGGCTGTCCCGGGGTTCACTGTGGGCATCACTTGAATGTGACCGTAAATCATGCCCCAATACCTTAGCCCTTCAAGGAATTCGCCAGCAGTAGTCATTGAGTAGGATCATGATAGAGTGATCCCCAAAGGAGTATCAGGTTGTCCTACGGTACAATCATACAAAGACTTGAAAAAGGAAATGATGAACGATTGAACGATGAAGGCTTGAATGATTGAATTTCAAGTTGAAAAATGATACCTCGACGTAATTTCCTTGATACTCAGGCAAAATGGTGCCCTCGTGACTAATGCGTAGAACGAATTGAAGGTTGAATTGGAGACGGTGGATTTCTAGGAATCCGCCCCGGGTTCATGTTGGCTTCAGATTCTCGACAGAGAGTTTGACCGTAAATCATGCCCACCCAAGACTTAACCCTTCAAGGAATTCGCCAGCAGTAGTCATTGAGTATGATCATGATAGAATGATCCCCAAAGGAGTATCAGGTTGTCTCATGGTACAATCATACAAACTTGAATGAATGATTGAATGATTGAAAAAATCAATTGAATGAATGAATGAAAAAATGAAACTTGGAAGAAAGAAACAAAAAGAAAGAAGCAAGATGAAAGCTGGCACAACAAGGAACAAAAATAAAAAGTTCTCAACACTTCACTTCACATTTCATTTTATTTTTGATTTTTAATTTGTATTAAATGACAACAGTGAATCCTACATATGTCTCGCTAAAGACTTCGAACCCTTCAAAGGAGCGAAAACGTCGAACAGATGCCAAGCAAGCTTTGATTCAGTCAATGAAAGAAGAGAACTGTCAACTAGTCTCTGAGTATGTCAGACATAACATCCCAGTCATCTATGTTCATGAAGGTGTTGAGTGGAGAATAAAACCAAAGTTGTGGAATCAAGGAAACAGACCTCACATGTCAGAACGTCGACACTATACTCAATCATTCGTTGAAAATGAACTGAGGAAGTACAACTGTGAGCTCGTTGGTGAGTACAAGCAAGTTCTAGTTCCATTCACATATCGAGAAATTGGTGGATTGAAGTTTTCAAAGTGCGACTTGATTCCTGGCTAAAGGCAAAGAAAAAAGCCACATTTGAGGAAGCCAAAATAATCGCTCAACTTTTTTATTTTTGGATTTTTATTTCGTAGTAAATGACACAACTCTGGAAAGTGAAGGAACAAATCAGAGAGTTAGAGAACTCTTTCCAAACACCCAATTCGCATTTACTGATGGTCGAACATACAAACCTGACAGCCCATACAAGCAACATCACTATTCATTTCTCCTGACAATGCTTCAACACCCAGATGTTGGATATCGAAATCCGAATCCAACAGCATATCTTAATATCAATTTAATTCCAAAATTCCTTCAACAAGTTAGAAACCAACGACAAATGGAACAAGCTCAATTCATTCAGATGAAACAAACAACAATGCAATGATGAATGAAGAGGATAAAACGTAATCATCATTGACATGAAAGCAAATCCAAGAGTGAACAAAGATGAACTGAAAAGCAAGTGTTCAGAATGACATGGAAACTGGAAATCAATTGAGGAGAAGCTGATGGATCATTGGATGAAGAATCTGTTGATCATTCAAAGAAAAATGAACAGATGGAAAAAGAGAAGTGAACCATTTGATGGATTTGAAGAATGCATAGAATACTTGCTGAACCACGAGACAAAGCAGCATTCAATTCTTGTCTCATGAATGCACGAAGGAAGTTCAAAAAGAATGAAGTCGAGAAGGTTGAAGACAATGGAAAACCGTATCAGTTGTACTTCCACAATCATCTCAAGAATATGGAAGAAATCACAACCTTCATCAAAGCAGTGTTCGACAAAGAGAAGGATCATCCCTTCAAGATCAGTCTTGACTTTGGAAAGATTATTGAGAGGAAAGATAAAGATGAGACAACATACAAAGACTTCAGACCAGAATTAGAGAACACATCGAAGAGTTTCCCAACGGTGATCAGAAGTTCAGGAGACATCAATGAGTATTCGAAGTATGCAATCAATCTTATCAAAGAATCTCAAGAGAGAACACTGATGGATACGAAGACAATGTACATAGCATTCCACTCCATTCTAGTTGCAGTCTATCGATTCCCAGTTGCAGGAAAAGCAAATGCCATTCTCACTGAACACATCAAAACGAGAAACGTTCGGTACATCGATTCTGAGTTCAACATCTGCTTCTTTCAATCATTGTCGTTCCTCACCCTTCCTGAAGTGCCTGGGAAAAAGATATCAATCAATATGAGAAACGTTGAAGCAAAACGATTGTTCGCTGTGCATAAGAAGCTGACCCATCTCAAACCACATCAACTTACTGAGCACTTGCGAAAATATCCTGGATTTGATATTACATGTGACATTGAGAAAGCGATGCAAAGATTCAACATCACAGTTCACATTTATGAGTACGACGAAGACAAGAAACGTTATTTCCTCAGTCAATCGTATGTCAACGAAAATGATGATGCTCGTGTTCTTCCACTTCTGATGATTCCACTCACTGCAACTCTCGTTCATGTCATGTTCATTGTTGATCCTGAGAAAATCACTGGATATAAACTCTGTCCGTATTGTCAGTCAAGAGGATTCCAAGTCAAGGATTCTCACTTCAAGACATACTACGAGAAGCATCTCAAAGAGTGCAAAGAGCTTGATGGAAAACATGTGAAGAAGATCACTCTTGACAAAACACCAAGACCATATGTTCCACATATCCTCAACAATAGAACTTATGAATTTCTGATGGCACATAAGAGACAAGACGAGTTCAAACCAACGCAGTACTACATCACGTACGATTTCGAAACGATGGAAGATCTCATTCTTGATAATCTATTCTCTGATGACAATACTCAGTTGATTTCTCATCTGAAGCCTCTCTCCGTTGCATCATCAATTAAGACAAAATCAGGTGTGAAGTCAATCTATTATGATCTTCGAGATGGAAAGGACTTCGTGAAGCAATGGATCAGAGAACTCTTCAAATATGCAGAGACAGTACGAGAGGACAACTACTACGAAGATCCAGAAATACCCTCTCAGAATGAAGTCAGTGTCATTGGATTCAACAGTTCCAGATTCGACATCAATCTTATCTTTCGTGATCTCGTTGATAAGGATTGGAAAGTGGTGAGTTTCCTTGGATCCACAACGAAGTACAAGCAGGTATTGATCAGACACGAGAAGACACAACAGGTACTTCGATTCATTGACATGATGTCGTACACAGGACCAATGACATTGGATAATGCAGTCAAAGCCTTCGGAGGAAACACTCTCGCCGAGAGCTCGACGCCTTGCAAAGGCAAGACCACACTTCAGAAATCATTCTTTGCCTACGAATCATTTGATTCATCAGACTACGACACAGTACTGAGCAAACAAGAACCATTCTCCAAATATGAATTCTACTCCAGTCTGAACAACAGTGAAATGTCCGACATTGAGTACCAAATATATCTTGACGATTGGAACAAACAAGGATTCAAAAACAGATGGGATTACCTCAAGTTCTACAACATCAGAGACGTCGAATGTATGATTGCACCATTGGATAATCTCATTGATCTGAACTTCCAATACAAGGTGGATATGTTGCACAATCTTTCATTGTCAGCGAATGCTTCAGCAATCAAATATGCGTGTGCCTACAAGGACTTTGACATCGACGATGATTTCAATGGAGTGGATCAATCTGGTCCAATAAAAATTACCAAACAGTACTGGAAGTACAAGGTTGCATCATACATTTATCAAGACCAGAAAGCTCATCGCAGTACTGATAAAAATGTCACTGAAGCAGATTACGATTGGTTTGTTCAACAGTGCAAGAGAGTGTGCTACATCTGCAAAAGTCACTTCTCTCAAGCCGTACGACCAACATTGGACAGAATTGACAATTCGAAAGGACATTCAAAAGAGAACGTGAAGATCTGCTGTGATTACTGCAACACCTACAAGTCAGACAAAGATGAGCATCTCACTCGATTGAGAATTCAATTGAAGAAATACTGCATATGGAAATCATTGCCAATGACTCTGACACATGAGCAAACATATCACAAACTGAGAGCCGCAGTGACTGGTGGACTATCGAATGTTCAACATCGACAGAATATCAAAGACGTGACTCCAATCAATCACTTCACATATGAAGACAACAAAGTCATTTCCAAAGACACAGAACACATCATGACTCACGTGTGTGGTGTTGATTTCAATTCACTGTATCCAAGTGCATTCTCATCAATCAAGAACAAGAACAATCCATACACGAATCACAGAATGTACATGCCAGGAAGATGCTTGTACACCGCAACAGGAGACAAAGAATGTCGCAAGATCATCGAAGACAAAAATCAGAAGACACTATTCGTTGCAGAATTGAAAGGACACATCGATGAGAAGTACATCAATGATTTCATTATCCTCCCACCAATCTTCAGGAACATTGTTGTCAATACGACAGAAGAGAACATTGGAGAGAAGACTTATTCGTTGATGAAGAAACATGGATTGAAGACTGATGACAAACAAAGAAAGCTGACCCAACTCTTGAGCACACACGATCAGTATATGTTCTTTTCGACATACTATCTGTGGTTCCTCATCGACTATTGCCACTTCATTATTGATGACATTCAGAGTGTGATGGTCTTTTCGAGACATGCTGGATTTGAACCATTTGTAACCTCATTCATGAATGATCGAATAGAAGCAATGAAGGTTGGAAACAAGGGAAAAGAGCAGTTCTGTAAGACCAACTTGAATGGAAGTTGCGGATACGATGGAATGAACACTGAGAAGTACAACTCAATCACAATCTGCAATGAGAAGAGAACATATTTGAAACAGATGATGAAAGGATTTGTAGCGACAAGAGAAATCAATGAGGACAACTACATTGTGATCGAAGATCGAGAGAAAGCATCGTGTAAAACTTGTCTGCAAGAAGCAGTATTCACACTCGACAATGCCAAGTTCTGGTATCTGAATTTCATCTACAATTTCATGTACAAGTGCTTAGACATGAACAAGATTCACTTCTGTGAGGGAGATACTGACTCTGCATACTGGGCAATTAGTGGAGATCCAGACGCTGGAATTCATCAACAATTTGAGCACGTGATTGCTGAAAAAGAATTCTATGATGCACACAAATATGAATGGTTTCCCAATCCTGAAAAGGGTGTCGATGATGAGAAGAAACTGTTAGGACTAGCAATTGAGAAGGAAGGTGAACAGATGATCTGTCTTGCACCCAAGTGTTACTCTCTCGATGAGAAATGCAAAATCAAAGGAGTGTCTCTAAAGAAAACAAATATCACAAGTGACGATTATAAGAAGTGTCTGAATGGAGAGAAAACTGTGACAACCACATTGAACTTCACCGTAAAACGGTTCAAGCATCAGAATGATGCGTTCCAGACAAGAAGAATCGTGAGCGAAGAGAATACAAATGGATTTGAGATAGCAAAAATACAACAACAGAAACTCAGTCTCAGTGGAATCCATCTGAAAGCAATCGTACTTGAAAATGAATCGTGTCCTCCATTCATTCATGGACTGAAAGCAACTGATTTTATAATTGAATAAACACAAACTTTATTTTTGAATAAATGAATACACGACAGATTAACACTTTCGTGAATAGACTTCTTCGGTGCACACAGCATTCCAAAAACGAAATAGTCGAAAAGAAATGGACTTTAACTAACGTTTTACCTGTCTATCATGGCGCTGATTCCAATGGACCTTTTGATGGAAATGATGAAACATACTTCGAGGATTGGTCCAATGGAGGTTTATCTCCTGAATTATCACTACCTGATGGAAGAAGAGTAGTTCAACAATTTGTAAGCAACTTCCTAGGAGTTCGTATTCGGGATAGCACTGCTAAACTTGCATTCGAAGCATATCAATTTTATCATCACGAGGTGAATCAGGGAGTGAATTCTTCACCACGGATTCGAAGGCCTGCAGAGGCAAGACCAATACCAATTCCAGTGCAAAGACCAATAGCAATTCAATCTCCTGAAGACCTAGTTCTTCCTGGACAGATGAGAAACTTGAAATCAATGTGGTTTGAATATGAATATCCAATGAAGGAGAGGAGATTTGAAGAGGAGGATGATGATGTCATTATTCCCAATCCACCAATGTCAATCAGAACAACTGCGTCCAAACACCCTGTGAGAGAGATCAGACACAACGAACCTACGACACAGCAAGTACTCAAAAAGTTGGAACATATGAAAGGATTGTTTGATCATCAACAGAGAAATGATTCAGAAGATGAACAGATCAAAGCTGAGAACTCACTATTGAAAAATCAAAAGCAAATGGAACACTTCATTACTTCACACATTCTGGATGCCAATAAAATGAACAGAGACACATTTATTCGAGCCTCGATTAACAAAACTATTGCGAACGATGATCTTAACTTCATTCTGACTCACACAAAACAAATCCCATTCGGAGGAAGATCATTTCAGGATTGGTATGAGGAATATGATCATAGATGGAGTGCTGCACATCCGAGGAAAATCCAGAGGGAAAAAGGAAGTGACAGAATGATTCTTGATCAACCAATGATTCCAAAAACAACGGAAAGAATAGTGTATCCATTTCGATCAAAGATGCAGTTCATGTCCAAAGCAAGTACAGGTGATCCACAGAAGACATCAGACAGAAAGGTTCCTCAGAATTGTGATCGACCTTACTTTTCTCCCAAGTTCGGATCATGGGAAATTGATCTTGTCTTTATCCAATCACCAACGTCGAAAACAGTTCTACAGATTTACCTCTTCGCAATTAACATCAACACTAAATACCTGGTTGTGATTCCTGTTCTGGATAAATCATGGAGCAAAGTCAAGACTGCAATCAACGATCTGATTAATCATCGTGGAGTTCATGTCAAAAACATTCGAGGTGATGGAGAAGCAGCATGGACAAGTGGAGAAGCATCAGAGTTTTTCAAGGATCAGAATGTCAGTACATATTTCACTAGCTCACCATTCACAAATCACAATAGAATTGTCGATCGAGTAATCAGAACAATCAGAGATGGATTCCAAGACAATGCGACACAAATGGCAAATCATTCACTGATGAATCAGATGGTGGAATACTACAACATGACTCCTCATCGAGCGTACTGGAACAAGTTCACTCCATGGCAGGCACAAAACAATCGTGAAATCGAAGCACTGTACATCTCCAGTTGTGAAGAGCAATTGAAGAACATCCAAAGACAGCAGACATCACAGATGTTATGGAAATACAAACCAGGAAATATTCTACTGATCCACCTTGATCTGGACAAGACTGTTGCCAAGTTTCAGAAGAAGCGAAGGCAGTTTCAATTCGTGGGAAAATTCATCGAATATAAACACGGTAATGTGGTAGCTAAACTACTGAATGGTCTCACTTGTCTGTCAAAAGTTGTCTACGTTCCAATTCAACACACAAAGTTCCATGCAGACTCAATTGACGACTTAACTCCAGAGTTCATTGCTGAATTCGGTCTATTCTGACCTCAGAACTTCGTTCGCTTCAATCTAGCGTAGTTTCGAAATTGTTTCAAATATTTTTATTTCACTTAAATGACATCACTGAAAATATTAGAACCATTTGATCCTGAGCAGAAAGAGTTCACAAACATCCACGACTTTCAGCGATACTTGGAGAAGAACAGAAAAGAACTGAATGAGTACACAACTCAGAAACTGAATAGGATGATCCAAATTGATGGATACAGAATAACAAAAATAAGAGGTGAGATTGCACTGAGGAAACGATATGTTGATGCTTCCACTCCTCCCAATTCACTATCGATTGATCAAAGATTATCAGACATTGAAGAATCTATTCGAACTCTAACAGATACTCTCAGCATGAGACTTCGAAGTCTTGACGAGACTATTGGTAACCTTATCCAAGAGTTAACGGACAGTTCGGTTTAAACCATCTTTGTTGATCTCTGTCAGTGCGACTCCATCTGTATTGTATCGAAGAATGACTGCTTCACATTTTTGTTTCCTTTGGTAGACATTCCAGAATTGTCGAATGTCAATTGGTGAGTTCAACTGAGGATATACTCGACTGATTCGTTCTTTGTTGAATCCTCCAAAGATCCACATTGAATCGATGTTTGACTTCATGTCTGCTGACAAACTGAAGAGCTCATGCATCGTCAGAAAGAATGTGAATTTCGGTTGTCGATTCTCCAGGAACAAGTCCATCATTGTCATTCTATTTTTGGATGTTCTACGTTCACCAAGAATTCGACGACAGTCATCAAGGAGTATAATCGTTTGGAGATTCTTAACTGTGAAGTCATCAATGTTTTGAGCATCAAAGAGATCCTCTCTGCATTCATCAGTGATTCTATTCTGCCACTGATTATCAATGATCTCTTCATATGCAGCTTTCGATTCAGAGAGTTCCAACAGAAATGGAAGTGCATCATCATATTTGACTTTCACATAAGGAACGTTCAGTATTGGTTTGAATTTATCGAATGTTGGATCAATGTTCTTATCAGTGACGAAGACAAACAAGTGAAAGAGTTCATTCCTAACTTGAACATTTTGGAGCTTGGCAACCTCTCGAAGAGCATTGAATGTTTTTCCACTTCCTCTGTTTCCAACGAGGACATTTACACTATTACGATTGAAATTCAGATCTGGATGTATTTGTGATTGCACTTCATGAGAAACATTCCTATTTGATGCTTCATTCAATTTTGCATTCACGTATGCTGTTAGAGACAAGGGTTCCACCCTCCGCGAAACATCTGGTTTTGCCATATTCGATTTGTTCATTTGTGATTTAACTCTAATTAAAATATACTTTTGGTTTTTTTATTTTGTATGAAAACAAACAATGTCACAAAAGATAGTGTACGTTCAACCACAAAGAAAAGCACAAGCGAAGAAACCAAGAATGAGATACGCAGCAGAGACTCAAGCAGCATTGAAACGAATCTATGCCGACGATGATATTCAAACCAGACGCAATGATGTTCTGTGCAGTCTTCCATCAGCGTTAGAATACATCAAGAGAACTGGACGAAATTGGACTGCGAAAATAGAACAATATGGACAAGTTCCTGATGTGATGGTCTACGATCATGATACTGGAGATTTGATTGCAGTCAATGGTGCCATGCTAACTCCATTCAACAGTAGACCAGTCAAAGAGACATACTATGCAATGAATCCAACACCTGATAGGCGAAGACAGACATCCTATACATCGTTTAATCAAAACCATGGAAGGAAAATCAAAGCTGTACATCGGAATTTCCTCAAAAATGGAACATACGATTTGCCAACCAATTATCGAGACATCAGCTATGAAGAGATGAAGACCAAACGATCTCAACAACCATATGCAATAATGAAGAGAGCTGTTGGTGAACACATGACAGACACATTGGGAATAACTCGTGCAAATCGAAGCAATCCAGCTGATCCCAGCAAGAATGTGTTAGACAATACGGTGTTCAATTCAATTCAATCACAGATTGCATCACTGATGTGGGATCAATGGCTTCATGATCATGTTCAGGACTACAATCCCAGTATGAAACAAAAGAAAGCCTTCAAAGATCAGATTTATCCAGTGTTTCTCCAAATGATCACTCAAGATACAACGTATTTATCGGAATACTGTACTCGCTATTCAACTCACATATCAACAGAAGTTAATAAACTGAAAGCCAAAGCATTCAAAACAGTCACAGATGATGATATCAGTGGATACCAATCTGAAATGCCTGGGTATTTTCGATTTGCACAGTTGGACAGTTCTGGAATGGGAGCTATAGATCGAGCAGAAATGTGAATTTAAAAACATTAATATATATTTTTTATTTTTATTGAAAGTGATGCAACCAATTCTCAGTTGTCAATTTACAAAACACACAAGTTCTTCTTCAGTACCAACATCAATCACCAACAATGTCATCATTGAGAACAAAGGTTCGAATTCTGGAAGGTTGAATAGTGAGCAAAGTGCGAATGTGGAGCTTGAAAATGAACGAGGTGCTTACGATCCACCATTGGAGACCTATCCATCAGCTCCCATTCAGAGCCGTTCCATTCCACTACGAGAATACACTTCTAACATTTCAGCATTCAAAGATCAACTACTGCTCGTCTACAAGAATGCTTTCGCTTGTGAAAAGAAACTGTTGAATAACCTCATTGAACCATCGAAGACACTGATCACAAACCAAAGTGATTTATGTGCACTGATTGCGACACTCACTGGAATCAATGATGTGGTGATTGAACTGGATGATTTATCTGACAAGTGCCTCTGTCTGAATAAACTCCCAATCTTTCGAACAATATTCAAGATCCTTGTTGGTGGAAAAGACATGAGTATTGCCGATAACGAAGCATACAACACAATTCTCAATTATGGCATTTCTCTTACAAAGGCAATTCCTCGTTAGAAAAATTAATGAATTGTATTTTTGATTTTTACATAAATGGCACCAGGAAGTTTCAACAAACTCAAAAATATCGGAAAACAGTTCTTTCAATTCATCAAACCTCTAGCTCCAACATTGCTTCAAGTTGGTGGTGGATTGCTCTCACAAACGAACAGTAAATTCGGACAAACAGCAGGAGGAATACTCAATGGATTAGGAGGAATGATGGACGTTTATCAGCAAAATAAGGCGATCAATCGAGCACCACAACAACCACTCGACCCCAGTCGGGTTCGAAGCCTTGCAGAGGCAAGACAGATGATTGAGTACGAACCACCTCGAAATGGACGATTCTCCAATGATGATATGCCACTCTCGTCAAATTCCAAAATTCAATTCAAAGGAAAATAATTCACTAGTATTCGAATATTTTTATTTTTATTGAAATGGCACCAGGTTGGTTATCCAAATTAGCAGCAGTCGGAAAAAATATACTCAGAGTAGGAGCTCCATTTCTGAACCTAATTCCCTTCGTTGGACCACTGATTTCTAAGGTAGCACAGACCGGGATTGAAATGATTCCAGACGTGAAATCGGATCAGCAAATCCACGCAGAAAAGATGGCACAGTATGAACAAGCAATGAATGAAGGAAACACAGCAGTTGCGAACAAACTCAGAGGAGAAATAATGAAACTAGAAGAAAAGCTGAAACCAAAGAAGAAGAAAGTCAAAAAGAAATAAGCAATATTGTTTTTTTATTTTTGATAAAATGAATTCGCATATAACACATCTGACAAACAAAAGAACTGGAGCATCATCATTAACTGGAAACACTACAGGATCAATCAAGTACACTCGAGATGATATTGGTCAAATACAACAACAACTCATGTCTGAGCATCACATCAATTACCTTCTGAACGATGGAGCTCACAGTACTTCTATTCAGGAATTGAAACCATCAGAGAATTCACGATTCTCTAAAGGACAGGAAATAATCATCCCACTGACTGGGAATCAGGACATTTGTCAAATCGATGATTCATTCATTACGTTCACCATGACAGCAACATTGAAAGTCAACAATTGGAAGACAACTGCTGGAAATATTGGATCGTTCATGAATGAGAGAATCTTCATCTTCGTTGGACTCAAACATTCAGCATCCATCTTTCGTGACCTTACTGTACTGCACAACAATCAGAGAATCATCAGCACAACAAACAATGATGTATCAATGGAGTCTCACATCTACAACATGATAAAACCAAAGAGTCAATTAGAGAATCGAAAACATTGTCACACACCTTGGCAGAATGCATGGAATCATGATGAATCCGTTGCTGGTGTTTATATTCCTTTATCAGACTTCACAACAACATCTGGAACTGGTGTATTCAAAGACACTATTGATGTACCGATTCGTGTGTCAATTCACCTTGAAGATCTTCTCATTTTCTCAGGAATGACTGACTATCCTCGGTGTCTCTTCGGAGATCTGAAATTGAGTGTGCACATCAATGAAGATGCATTCGTTTGTTGTCCTGTGAATCCTGAACTGACTTTGAAAAATACACTCTCGTTCTTGATCAGTGACACTACAACAAGGCTTCCTCCCATCCGACATTCAATTGTCTATTGTCATTCTGATCGTCCAAACTTCATTCCTAGTCTCGTCGCCCCATGCACAAAGAAATTCGTTCAAATCGGTCAATCATTTAAAATCAAAGCAGTACAACAAGATTGTGTATATACACATCCGACTGGTAATACATCGGAACATTGGTCTGAAGAACAATACATTTCTCTCACCATTCTGGATTATCGCATTGATGATGTGTATTGCATGAGTGCTGGATACCAAATGAAAGAAATTGCGAAAGAGAATCTGAAGAAAATGTATCAGGATCGTCCCGAACAATTCCGGCAGAGAAGATATCATTCTATCCATTTCAGAAAACACCGACTCCATCAGGAATTGATTGTACTCAGCAAATGGTTCTCGTGAATGCCAAGGATATCATGCTTCTCTTCCGTCACTACGATAATGAAGTCACATGTTTCCATAATCCAATGCAGAAGAATATCCAAGTGAATCTACTCAACAAATACTATCCAGAACAACCGACAACAACTATTGGAGCTCGTTTCTATCAGTTTGCTTTGTCAACTCTCAATCTCGATTCCTATCTAGCTGTTCCAGATGATTTGGAGCGATCACTTACAGATTCTCTCGTTGAAGAGAAACTCACTGGTGATCAGAATTATCCCAATGAGACAATGACAAGAGTACGACAAATTCATGACAATTCTGATTTTCTTTTATGCTTCTCAACCCAGAGAAGTGGTTGCCCAACAAACTGTAATGATTCGATCAGTTCCAGAGGTCAGAATGTTCCAGTCACTTTGAGATCTCAGCCAATTTATCAAGGAGTGATTGACACGTACCACAATGTTCTTGATCCAAGTCAAAAAATTCCTGAAAGAGATGGTATGATGACAACATTTACACATCCTCCAGCGCCTATTTTCGCAACAACTGCAACAACGTGGTGGGTATTACGATACAGTAATGGTGAACCAAAAGTTGAGTACTATCCAAATCACACACTGAAAGCCTTACACAAGGAACATGGAATAATGAAATCATAAAACTGAAAAAGAAAATTATGATATTGTATTTTTTATTTTTCTATAAATGAGAAGTATCAGATCAAATCAATCCAAACCAACATCGACATTAATTGAGCAAATCGAAGTGCAATCGTACATGCCAAAACAGTGGGATTCCGAGCTGCACGTTTATTCCATTCAATTAGTTCATCCAACAAATCCTCCGATGCCATGCAGAATTGGAGATGAGATTGAAGTCCCATTGTGCTATGACGGTCATGATGTGACCGAGTTTTCGAAGAGTCATTTACGAATTGATCTCACAGTTACCGTTCCATATTCGAAACCAACGAGTGCATCTGCGCTATATGTTGGAATGTATGGTATGTTCTACGGATTTAAATCATCATCAGATGCAATTCGAGACATGAGACTCGTCGACAGTCAAGGAAACATCATTGACAATACACTTCAGAACAATCACATCCACGAATCATTTCTATACCACACTTTCAAATCCCATGAAGAGAAAAATAACATGAAGCATTGCTACAGTCTTTGGGAAAATGTTCAGAGAATGGATCCAAGCGTATGTGGATACTATCATTGTCCAGTCGATGCTGCCTCTTCAAACATCATATTTACAATTCCATTGGTCATTCCATTTGTGAATCTTCTACCATTAAGTACTGTCGATCAGTATCCAAATTCCATCTTTGGCAATCTCCGATTGAGATTTCATTTAACAACTGATTCACTTGTGTACTGTCCTATTCGAGTTTCCACAATCGTAAGGAAAACACTTGAAAACAGTATCGATCAAAATCCAAGTAAATCGATTTCAACTCTGTCAACTCAATCCCAAACAGAATTATTGTACGATGGAGACTTCTCGACACTGACTCAAGAGATTACACAAATCGGGAATCCAGTTCAACGAATTCAATATTTTCAACCGGCATCATCAGGTACTGTGAAATATATCGCTACATCGCCAACCACTTCCACTGTTCTTTCTTCATCAGTTGATAAAGTCAGTTCGATTTGCTATGGATATCAAATGACTGATGCAACAAAGCAATCTCTCTTCAACACATATTCAAAGACTCTTTATGTTCTGAAAGCAGAAAGAATTGACACACAATCATTTCAATCAAAAGCGAATGCAATGGGAGTGAGATCAAACATTAGTATCAAACTCAACAATCTCATGAATCTAATGTGCTTATTCCCTGAAAGACCAAATGAATGTACAGTCTTCAGAAATCCTCACTACATTGGTCAATTCGAAATGCTTGGAACCAACTTTCCCAATTTCCCAATGTCAACTATATCACCAGAGTTCTATCAAATGATGATGGTGAATGGTGACTTCATTGGTTGTTCTGCCACGGAAGAGTTTGAGAATTCCATTTGTTCAACTCGAGTATTTCACGACAGAGGAACTGACTACAAGAGAACAAGACCATTCACAGATGCAACTTGTTTCACATTCATGGTTCCAACTGATCGAAGTGAAATTGCTGGTGGTGAAGAAGGGATTTCAACAGCAGAATCAGTGAACATTGTCTTCAGAGGAACACCAATCAATCAGGGTGAACTGGATCCATATTTCACATCAACTCCGGAAGGTCCTCCTCCACCAATTCTAGCACTACATCAAGCGACATACTGGCTGTTCTGGATTGAGAATGGGCAACCACGAGTGCGATATGTCATTGATCGTCGACTCCAAGAAGCATATGAAGAAGTGAAGAGAGGGTATTGAATAGAACAACTATGATATTTTATTTTTGTAGAAAACAAGAATGGTCAAACGATACTTCTCAATTCAGAATTCTCACACTACTCAACTCCCTCCTGATTTTACCAATTCCAGAAACCAAAAATATGTTCACTTTCTCGACTGCAAACTTATCCATGTGAGAGAAGAAATAAATGGAAACTCAACTGTCATCTCAAAAGACATTCCTCAGCACATTACAATCCATGGTGATTGGATCCAGACTGATGCATTCAATGACTCGTTTGTTGCTTTCTGCAATGAACAGATTGCGAAGCGAAAAAAATGGGAATTAAGTACTCGACAATCAATTGTGAAGATCTGGTTCAAAGACAGTTCTGGTGAATCGATTGAGATGGAAACAACGGAGACAATCAATGGAAAAATAATAAAAGAGTATTATGAATTTCTGGTTGATCTCATGTTGGAATACTAGTCAGTGTGTTGTATTTTTGAATCAGTTCATTTAAGAGTGTCTGTTGTTGTCCGACGATAGAGGATAATTCCTGAATGGCTTTAATACAGAAGCAAGAGAGTTCTGCATAATCTACTTGAAGGCAGTCTGGATTGGAATCATTCACAACTTCAGGAAAGATTTCTTGGATTTGTTGTGCAATCACACCAATGTGTTTCTTCTCACTTTCCTTCTTCAAGCATTCACATTTCTCTTTGCAGTTCTTCAAGAGTTCTTCATTAGTTTCGCTCTCTATTTGTCTCGTCACTTTGTTGATCTTCGAGTCGAATGTGTTGAACTGATACTGCACAATTTCCACTTTATTCAGTTGCTCAAGAACATCTGGGTATGGAACAATATTCCTTTTGACTCTTCTGTCTGACAGTTGAGAAAAACTTCCTGTTGTGGATATTGAAAACACTCCTGAACCTGTATCCTCATCGTAGTAATATAATGCTGGTTTGTCACAGGGAGACCACATCACGATGCCATCACCATTGAACTGAATTCCTGAAGTTTCTGCAAGTGATTGCGAAATTGAAATTCCTGACGAGAATGTTGATGATGGATATGTTCCTGGATACTTCGGAAGTGATCCCTCTGCTATGTTCCACTTCGCTCCATTCACATTGATCAATCCTCCAATTGTTGGTGTTGCAATACCGGCTGAACAAGTGATAGATCCATTCGTTGAAACCACTTTCTGAATTGAAGATATCGCTGTCTTATGTGCTTCTGTTGTCTTCTTGAGTGTATCGACTTCCTTCTGATTCGTTTCTACTTCCGACTGAAGTGAGTGTATGACAGCAGCATTATCATTGATGGTCGACATATTATGATCAATCATTTTCTCAATCATTTGTGAATTGTATTTTCGTCGATTCATTTAAGTGTGTTCTTTAATGGAGATTAAAATTCCAATAATGTCAAATCAAAAATGCAAATTCACAAGTGTCTCAGTTATTAATGATTATATACAATTCAACAATAATCTCAGTCTCTTCTTTTTTCATTATTTTTGATAAATCCAAGGATGATGAAGCTCATTAATGACGTCGTCAAGGGCATTCTCTTTCATTTTTGTTTCTCCATTCCAATGAAGTGCCCCAGGTGCCCCAGGTCGCATTTTAGAAATATTTGACGAATCTCAATAGCGCAAAGTTTTAATGTCAATTCTCCATTCCGATTAGGTGCCCCAGGTCGATCGCCAAAAAAATTTCATTTGAGATTTCAAAAGTCCACGTACGATCATTTTTGGGCATTCTTTTTCCGAGACAATTGAGAGCGTTCATTAATGCCAAGCAGTAGTGTCTATTCATCAATGCTATTGAGTCATCAAGTCAATATTCATAAAACAGAGATGTTTGATAGTCAGAGTAGCTCAGAAATGCCATCTCATAAATGATTTATTACAATTTCACAACAACTTTCTTTAATTGACCTGGGTCATATCTCACTATTTGAGTCATCTTTAATGCCCTGTGACCCGAGTAAATCATTAAAAATTGTTCCATCAAAGTCAAATTCCAATTATTTTAATAAAGAATGTAATAGATCATCCGTGAGCATAGTTCAATAGTGACCTCACACTGACGGATCTATACAATAATTCTTGATTATTTATTGCCCTGTGACCCAGGTAAATCATTAAAAATTGTTCCATTAAAGTCAAATTCCAATTATATTTTATGAAGAATGTAATATATCATCAGTGAGCCAACATCAGAGCATATCTCATGAAAGACAAAGTCAATATTCCTCATCTCGAATGCCCTGTGACCCGAGTAAATCACTAAAAATTGTTCCATTAAAGTCAAATTCCAATTAGTTTAATGAAGAATGTACTAGATCATCAGTGAGCCAACAGTAGAGCACAATCCATGAAAGACAAAGTCAATATTCCTCATCTCTAATGCCCTGTGACCCGAGTAAATCATTAAAAATTGTTCCATCAAAGTCCAAATCCACAAAGATTCTTCTCAATGTAAATTCTCGCCAACAGCTAGAAAATCATTAATGACATCAAATAATGAAATATCATCGAAAATATCACTAACATTGAGGTTCTCAGCAACTTGGAAAAATCACTAATTTTGACCACAATTGTGCCTTAGATCACCCATAACTCCTCACAGAGATGTCAGATTCCAATAATTCTTGCACCAATGAATTCAGAAGATCAATATTGACTTTATCAGAACGAATGAAGACGATCTGGAACACTTCACTTTTTTCGAACATTTCAGGTCCATAACCTTGTAGTAGTGTCAATAATCCACGCCATGTCAATAATTCACGATCTTTGAGGAAATGACTGGTGAGGACATGCTAAGGACAGGGCTGGACTGTTTTGAGATATAGAGGTCAAAGATCTGAGGAGAAGGTGCATTTTTATGTGCAATGGGTTGATCAGAACGAATTGTGTCCATTTCTCCTTTATACATCAATTAATCTTGCGTATTATGATGAAAATAACATTAAACTTGAATTGATTGACTAGTTGACATGTTTAGAGAATGTGTGGAATTAGTGACAAATTGGGATTGATCGTCTTTCTGCTCTTCCATGTTTTCTTTCAATTAACGCTGAGCTCTTTTCCTTGTTCGCTCTTCTTGTTTCGCTCTTCTTTCTTCTCGCTTCTGTGTTTCGCTCTTCTTTCTTCTCGCTTCTTTGTTCGCTCTTCTTTCTTCTCGCTTCTTTGTTCGCTCTTCTTTCCTCTCTCTTCCTTGTTCGCTCTTCTTTCTTCTCGCTTCTTTGTTCGCTCTTCTTTCTTCTCTCTTCCTTGTTCGCTCTTCTGTGTTTCGCTCTTCTTTCTTCTCGCTTCTTTGTTCGCTCTTCTCGCTTCTGTGTTTCGCTCTTCTTTCTTCTCGCTTCTTCTTTCTTCTCTCTTCTTTCTTTCTCTCTTCCTTGTTCGCTCTTCTTTCTTCTCGCTTCTTTGTTCGCTCTTCTTTCTTCTCGCTTCTTTGTTCGCTCTTCTGTGTTTCGCTCTTCTTTCTTCTCGCTTCCTTGTTCGCTCTTCTGTGTTTCGCTCTTCTTTCTTTCGCTTCTTTGTTCGCTCTTCTTTCTTCTCGCTTCTTTGTTCGCTCTTCTTTCTTCTCGCTTCTTTGTTCGCTCTTCTGTGTTTCGCTCTTCTTTCTTTTCGCTTCTTTGTTCGCTCTTCTTTCTTCTCGCTTCTTTGTTCGCTCTTCTTTCTTCTCGCTTCTTTGTTCGCTCTTCTGTGTTTCGCTCTTCTTTCTTCTCGCTTCCTTGTTCGCTCTTCTGTGTTTCGCTCTTCTTTCTTCTCGCTTCTTTGTTCGCTCTTCTTTCTTCTCGCTTCTTTGTTCGCTCTTCTTTCTTCTCGCTTCTGTGTTTCGCTCTTCTTTCTTCTCGCTTCTTTGTTCGCTCTTCTTTCTTCTCGCTTCTTTGTTCGCTCTTCTTTCTTCTCTCTTCCTTGTTCGCTCTTCTGTGTTTCGCTCTTCTTTCTTCTCGCTTCCTTGTTCGCTCTTCTGTGTTTCGCTCTTCTTTCTTCTCGCTTCCTTGTTCGCTCTTCTGTGTTTCGCTCTTCTTTCTTCTCGCTTCTGTGTTTCGCTCTTCTTTCTTCTCTCTTCCTTGTTCGCTCTTCTTTCTTCTCGCTTCTTCGTTCGCTCTTCTTTCTTCTCTCTTCCTTGTTCGCTCTTCTTTCTTCTCGCTTCTTTGTTCGCTCTTCTTTCTTCTCGCTTCTTTGTTCGCTCTTCTGTGTTTCGCTCTTCTTTCTTCTCGCTTCCTTGTTCGCTCTTCTGTGTTTCGCTCTTCTTTCTTTTCGCTTCTTTGTTCGCTCTTCTTTCTTCTCGCTTCTTTGTTCGCTCTTCTTTCTTCTCGCTTCTGTGTTTCGCTCTTCTTTCTTCTCGCTTCTTTGTTCGCTCTTCTTTCTTCTCTCTTCCTTGTTCGCTCTTCTGTGTTTCGCTCTTCTTTCTTCTCGCTTCTTTGTTCGCTCTTCTTTCTTCTCACTTCTTCGTTCGCTCTTCTTTCTTCTCTCTTCCTTGTTCGCTCTTCTGTGTTTCGCTCTTCTTTCTTCTCGCTTCCTTGTTCGCTCTTCTGTGTTTCGCTCTTCTTTCTTCTCGCTTCTTTGTTCGCTCTTCTTTCTTCTCGCTTCTTTGTTCGCTCTTCTTTCTTCTCGCTTCCTTGTTCGCTCTTCTGTGTTTCGCTCTTCTTTCTTTTCGCTTCTTTGTTCGCTCTTCTTTCTTCTCGCTTCTTTGTTCGCTCTTCTTTCTTCTCGCTTCTGTGTTTCGCTCTTCTTTCTTCTCGCTTCTTTGTTCGCTCTTCTGTGTTTCGCTCTTCTTTCTTTTCGCTTCTTTGTTCGCTCTTCTGTGTTTCGCTCTTCTTTCTTTTCGCTTCTTTGTTCGCTCTTCTTTCTTCTCGCTTCTTTGTTCGCTCTTCTTTCTTCTCTCTTCCTTGTTCGCTCTTCTTTCTTCTCGCTTCTTTGTTCGCTCTTCTTTCTTCTCGCTTCTTTGTTCGCTCTTCTGTGTTTCGCTCTTCTTTCTTTTCGCTTCTTTGTTCGCTCTTCTTTCTTCTCGCTTCTTTGTTCGCTCTTCTTTCTTCTCGCTTCTGTGTTTCGCTCTTCTTTCTTCTCGCTTCTTTGTTCGCTCTTCTTTCTTCTCTCTTCCTTGTTCGCTCTTCTTTCTTCTCGCTTCTGTGTTTCGCTCTTCTTTCTTCTCGCTTCTTTGTTCGCTCTTCTTTCTTCTCGCTTCCTTGTTCGCTCTTCTGTGTTTCGCTCTTCTTTCTTTTCGCTTCTTTGTTCGCTCTTCTTTCTTTTCGCTTCTTTGTTCGCTCTTCTTTCTTCTCGCTTCTTTGTTCGCTCTTCTTTCTTCTCGCTTCTGTGTTTCGCTCTTCTTTCTTCTCGCTTCTTTGTTCGCTCTTCTTTCTTCTCTCTTCCTTGTTCGCTCTTCTGTGTTTCGCTCTTCTTTCTTCTCGCTTCTTTGTTCGCTCTTCTTTCTTCTCACTTCTTCGTTCGCTCTTCTTTCTTCTCTCTTCCTTGTTCGCTCTTCTGTGTTTCGCTCTTCTTTCTTCTCGCTTCTTTGTTCGCTCTTCTTTCTTCTCGCTTCTTTGTTCGCTCTTCTTTCTTCTCTCTTCCTTGTTCGCTCTTCTGTGTTTCGCTCTTCTTTCTTCTCTCTTTCATCTTCGCTCTTCCTTCTTCTCTCTTCCTCGCTGCTTCCCGCAGCGTCGTGTGTAGTCTTTTTCGATCTTCTTCCTCTTCCACTGGGCCACTTTGTTGAGATGGGACATAGATTCCGAAGACGAAGACACTTCATTTCCATTTCGAACATGCAACGTGTCGTTCTCCCATTCATTTGACTATTCGATGGACCCATTCACAAATGGTCTGTTCTCGTCGTTGTCAGTAACAATGTCAGTCATTGGGACAGACATGAACATCAAATCTGTCTTCAATCTGGAGAAGTCGTATGTTGTGGACCAGCACAAAGGAAGAATGTCACTCCTGGCTCCAAATAGTGGAATGCTCGTTCGCAGCATGCCGTTCGAGTGGAAATGAAGGAGCAGTGAACATTGAGTGTTCAAAGAGCGTCTGGGCTCGTTCGCAGCATGCCGTTCGAGTGGAAATGAAGGAGCAGTGAACATTGAGTGTTCAAAGAGCGTCTGGGCTCGTTCGCAGCATGCCGTTCGAGTGGAAATGAAGGAGCAGTGAACATTGAGTGTTCAAAGAGCGTCTGGTCTTCCTCGCTGGTTGTCTACTCATACTTCTCCCAGTGCTCTTAGCAAAGCACTGGACAGCCTAACGCGCAACCCGAATCATCAGCTCTTCGATCGGTGTCCCTCCTCCACTACTTGCTTGGCAGTTCGTTCGAACAGTGGAACAGACACTCTCAGGAGCGTTGTTCATGCTGCCCTCTTCGCTTTCACTCACTTCCCGGTCTGGCTCATCTGGAAAGTCTGCGGTGGAAGACCTCGGGTAACGCAAGACCCTCACTTCTGCACACAAACGAGAAATTGACAGAACAACAAGGAAAACCTTCGAGGTCGAGATCAGGTGACGAGATCGTCTTCTGCAAGCACTCCCTCTTGATCTTCTGCAACTGCGGCAAGATTTTTGTCGTAAAATTCGTCGCCGGTGAGTGTGTTGTCCTGACTGCCGTAGAGAAAGCGGGCGGAGATGTTTTGAGGAATTCGACATATTTCAGGATGACCTCGTCGAGTTGGGCTGGATCGTGGATAAACGACGTGTTGTCGAGGATAGCTGAAGTGAACCTGTCCGTCTTGAAGATGAGCGACTTGTTGGATGGGTCAGCGAGTGGGAAGAATGTTGGGTGGAGAGGACGATGAGGATGTCTTCACACTGAACAACACGAGAGAAGACTCTGTTGATGAACAAGGTCAGAGTGTTCTGCGTGCCGGATGTCCAAAACGCGTGCGTATCGACCTCATCCTTCTACATGTGGGCGAGTGGGGTTGAAGTCGTTCGCTACATCGAGATGAACGAAGCGAACGAAACCGACAGTCTGTTGGATGGAGAGTCGCTACCCTGATTCGAATAACGAAATTAGTACGCCTTCAAACACGTTGTCTCTGTGTCATCCAATTTGTGAGCGATTTGAGAAGCGAGAGTACGAGAATGTGGGGCAGCAGACGAGAAACTCCTGAGTGGATCGAGTCAGACAACGAAGAGGAGGGTTCATGCGCCATCCATTTCTGCAAAGATCACTCCACAATTGACAGCTGAATACTCCGAACAACAAAAAGGGGTCCAAAGATGGCAATGGTTTAGGGCTGTTCGAGCTCTGTCTGGTAGAATGCTTCATTGTTGACAGCAATCTCGACTGAGATAGCATCGCAAGCATGAACCGTCACACTCCTCCCTCGCTTGGAGTTTTCCTCCGCTTGAATGTTGTTATCTTTGGCATCGCTTCCTCGTTGCGAGTTTGAGAATGAGCTCGCTTGTCTCTTCCTCGTACTCGATATCTCCGTCATTGTCCCACGTGCAAGGCAGCCGTCTACGAAGGCCCATTCAGCTGTGACCACAAAGCCACTACCAGTGTTAGCAGTGGCGATATAACACAGACTGGGCTTGAGTTCAGCAGCTCGACGGGTGGAATAGAGGCGTAAAGAAGTCTGCTGTGCCAGTAGTGATGGTCGGGCCAGCCGCAGCTGGAGGCAATTCCATGGCACCATGGTGAAACAGCTGGCTCTATTGCAAAGGGATGGAGAGAGGGTTGGGCGAGGGAGAGCTGCAGAGAGAGTGTGGTGGAGGTGTCTTGTTCATTCGGAAGCGGCGGAATCCCAAGCTCTCATCGAACAGTCCAAAACGTCCAGTATAACAAACACGATGCCCTCGTTGTTCATCACCTCCACCACTCACTCCACCACGTTATTCTCAAACTTCAACCAGCTTAGAGTGTGAAGATGGCTTGTCAGATGACGTCATGTCACGGAAAAGGCGAGATCGACACAAAATGTTGCAGAAACAGTGACGTTGTTCGACGGCGGCATAAATCACTGAATGAGACTCCACTCGCTTCAAACATTGCAGAGGAGCATAAAAGATGGGTGACGGGGTCTGAATAGGTTTGTCAAGATTGACTCTTCCGTCTGCCCTCATTCGCTCTTCAATATCCATATCTTCACGCTCGTCTGTTTCTCGCGACAGAATCGTGCCGATGATTTCAACAGAAGAGTTTCCATTCGACAGTACAACAAGCTGGTCAACAATCGAACGCAAGAAGAACATCACGGTATCAGCGTGACAGATTCGGATCGCTGCTGATTCGTCTGGAAAATGCGTCAGGTACATGAAGGGGTTTTGTCTGCCACGTGCGCCAGTGCTGCATATCACCACCCCACAAACGACATGTCCAGAGTTCTAGTTCGAATGGCCTGTTTCCGAAGCGGAAAGCCAGCTCCATCCACCTCCATCATTCAAAAATCAGTTGTACTTTGATAATCTGGTGTGGTTTGCGTGAGTCAGGGAACATAGTCGATGACGATGAGTGGTTGTCATCTTTCTCGGCGAGCTTCAGATTCAGCATGTTGATTGTGGTGCAGAGATGGACACGGTTTTTCATTTCGTTGTGGAGGAAAGTGACGAGTGTCTGTATGTTCTTCACTTCTCAGACGAGAAAAGGCGAGTGAGAGTCTGAGTCGAACACCGCTCAAAAGGATCCACTATTGATTGTCAGTGTCTTCTTTTTCAAATTCTTCCGATGTGTCAAAGAAGCTGAACGTCCTCAAAGTCCTTCGAGTGTTTGGATGTTGTCTTGTCGTGTTTTGACAGAGTTTCCTTCGTATTCTGCTCGCAATGCATTCTGTCGCGGATGAGAGGCGAGGCTGTGTTTGTCGGTGAAGGAAGAACAGTTGCTTAGTTGAGAGTGACTCGGAGAAATGTACCTCCGTGTACCTGTTTGATGCAGTCAGCCGCATGCTCTATGTTTTCTTCTTCTTCCACTTCGCTCTCTTTGGCTCTTCTGAGCCTTGTCGGAACTTAATCCCATGTGTGCTTCCATTCGACGTCATCATGTTGTGTTTGACTTTAGACAAGCTGTCGTTCCTGTCCAGTCCCGCTGTCTCACCAGGGCGAAGCGGAGGAGTGTGAATGACAGATTGTCCTGAACTGAAGAGCCCTTTGATTGTGATCATGGTGAGTATGGCGATAGAGGGATACTGGGTCTGTCTTGCTTTTGACATCGATTTCCTCGAAACTTTCATCGAATTGCACGCACTTCGAGATCTCGCTGTTTGGATCAGATCTTCCCTCCACTCCTTCAGCTCTACAATCAGCGCATCCAGCTGCGAAAAGGAAGTCGTATACGCCTGTCTCGACGTCGAGTCGGTAGGCGAATGTGCGGAGAAGACGGGGGAAGGTCCCACGAAGAGCGTGCTGGTCGGAGTGGATAGGGCGAGGCGGAAGTGGAGGGTGACGGTGGTGTCGTCGTGGAGGTGCGAAACACGCGTTGGGCTGAGTAGGGTGTGGCGAGGCGAGGCGAGCGGGCGAGATAGGGGACGGCCCAAGAAGGCGTTTGGAAGGAGTCGATGGAAGGCGGGGTTGTTCGGCGATTTCACGGAAGGGGAGGTCCTCCTGAACGACTTCTGCTCGTTCTCGTGCGGGACCTTCTCCCACTGGGAGCACAGTGGGCGTTTGTCCATCTTCAGCTGAGCAGGACGAGGCGAGAACAGCAACAAGGTCAGCCTGTACGGTGTGTGGGAGTAGCAGTGGTCGAAGGTGGACTCGCTCGGCACGCGCTGTTGGATGAAGCGTAGGGACACGAACGCGTGCGAGCTGAATTTGGAGGCTGCTGCGAACTCCAACAGAGTTCCGCGAATGAAACTCGACTTTCTCGGCAACGTGGACTCGTTCCAGCTGAAGGCACGTGAGGACTGCCAACAGCACACGTCGACGATCATTCTGGATGGGGAGACGGAGGAGAGGGACGCTGTGTATGTGTGTGGGGAGCGGGTGAGGCGGACCAGTCCATCCTTCTCATCGACAGACCCATCTTCCCCTACAACTCACGTGAATATCCAACAGGATACGATCTTGGTCAAACTGTCGTTCTTCCTTTGAGTACAACACGAAGCTCACTGTCCCACGTTGATGAAGACAACAGTCGAAGCGGAGGGTGAGGTTGGCATCGCGATGTACTCGTTCAACCGGCCGTGAACATTCGACGGGATATTCTGAGCTCCCTACTGTCGTTGCTGTTGACGTCCAGTTGGTCCGAAAGAGACAGACAGTGATATGATATTCTATTCCACAGGTGTAGCAGTTTCCATCTTTTCGTTGTCCGATTCCGATCGTGGGAATTTTATCTTCTTTGAGATATCTTTAAAGACGTAAGGCAAGGGAGGGTGGTTGAGTCAGGGATGAAATAGAGGATCGGTTTAGACTTGGCTTCTGTTGTCTGCCTGAAGTGACGTTAGTGTGTTTTCTGAATCCCGCCACATCTCAACATGGACAAGGGGTAGATTCTTCCGTGCAATATGATGAGATAGCTGTGGAATATTCTCGGTTGTTGATTTGTGGTGAGCGATCGTCAGGAATTGACGATGCAGTACAGTGTTAGAAACGTGGAAAAGTGGGTAGTTGATTCGATCAGAGGTTATGTCGAGGTAATTAATGCTATCCTTCGATGATTTGCAGAGAAATTGGCTGGCGTTTCGAAATTTTGACAGTACGATAATCAGCGGGAAATTAGCGGGATAATGAAAGTGGAAGGGATGTAGTCGACCAATTGTTGGAATAAGTCAATTCATTCTGGTTAATTGTGATAATTTAAATTGATCCACAGTTGATCAAGCCCATTTTCTGTATGAAAATCGAGCTAACTTCGTATTTGAGATTTTTCTGAAATGAATTACGTAAAATCGTCTTTAGTCCCTCCTTTTCTCCAGTATCCACAATTATCTGCTTATTTTACTTGAGTATGGTGATCGTGATGGACATCCCACACTTTCTTCAAATCTCTCTCGAGCCGACAAGTGTCAAATAGCTTAACCACTTCAGGAAAATGATCACACCGATGGCAGTATTATCCAGTTTGAAGATCGTGAATTATTGATTTTCGTGGATTATTGACGCTACTATTAGACCACAAAATGAAAAATTCTAATACCCAAGAAAAGACGAAACAATCATTTATTTGTAATATACCATCAATGATAAACACTTATTTCTGGGAGACAGACGCGTTGGAGCAGTATTAAAAGAATCGAAAAATTAAGCTTATAGATCCACTCAAAACCGGAATTTCTCCTAAACCCGGAACATGGGGTTGAAAGATACCTATTGGGCAAACTAAGAAAAAATAAAATTTGAGAATTATAGACCGACGCAAATCAGAGAAAACCCTCAAAATACCTCTTTGGACCTGTTTGAATCAGGAGAACTGGTCATATCTTCACAACCTGTGAACCGATTTTGATGAAAATTTTCACAAAAACGTTTTTGATGAAACGAACAATTTGAGAAAACATTGGAGAAAAAATGCTGGATATTTGGGAAAATAGAAAAAACCCATATTTTTCTCGAGAAAAAGTCTTAGAAAAAATATCTTTCATTTTTGAGCAGCTTTGTCGAGATGTTTACGATAACAATGCACTTTATTTGGTGCAAAACGGATGGCTGGTTGTGGAGAAACGATCCAAAAAGTTGAGAAAAATGTAGGCATTGTTGCTGTATACAGTATTTTGAGGGTTTCTCTGATTTGCGTCGGTCTATAATTCTCAAATTTTATTTTTTCTTAGTTTGCCCAATATGTATCTTTCAACCCCCATGTTCCGGGTTTAGGAGAAATTCCGGTTTGAGTGGATCTATTAATTCCAAAGTACTTTTCCAATTTTTAATTTCTATATATAGGGAGCTCCAAAAATGTCAAAAACGACCATTGCCCAGAAAAACCTATAAACGTCAGTGATGCATGGGGTAGTGTCTACATCCTCCAGGTGTATTCCGAAGGGTCCTACTCACTCGTGGAGCTCTGGAGATAATGATCAAGGCATCAATGTTTTGAACTAATGTCAATCGTCTCGAGAATCAATGCGGAAAAAGATCGTACGTGGACTTTTCAAAAAGAAATCCAAAAATTTTCTGACGATCGACCTGGGGCACCTGGGGCACTCAATAGCACCGGAGAACAGCCACGACTTCCATTTGCTAGTGAGCACTTTCAATTGTCCTGAGAAAAGAAAGCCCAAAATGATCGTACGTGGACTTTCCAAAATGAAAAGAAAATTTTAGGCGATCGACCTGGGGCACCTGGGGCACCTAATCGGAATGGAGATCAACGATGACTTCTCTGCGCTAATGAGATTCGTCAAATATTTCTAAAATGCGACCTGGGGCACCTGGGGCACTCAATAGCAATAATGAATAATCACTAATTCCTCGCACTAATGAGCTCTGTCAATTGTGTCGGATAATGACTCCATTTTGGACTACTGTCAATCGAGAACACAGATAATTATGGGTCTCAGAAAAATAAACGCAGAACTTTTTATAAATCGAATTTTTATCTCCTTAGAAAGAATGGCATTACAAATTTCAAGAATTGAATTCAAGAAAATGATGACACTCTCAACGACGATTTCGATAATGATTTCGACGCAATGTTCAATAATCTTCCTGACGAAATTCATTCATTGTCTGATCGTTTGAGACCACACAAAGTCCCATTGTTCGACTATAAGAAATACAACGATGGTATATCATCTGAGAGTGCTGGTCATAAACGAACAGGAACAGCAATAAACATTGCACATGTGACCAACCTAGCAGTCGTGGATATTGACATCTTGGATAAGGATGCTGATGAAGAAACCAAGAACCAAATCCGAACATCTGTGTTAAATGTATTACCCAATGATGTCGGATTAGTAGTGACTGGATCAGGGGGTCTTCATATATACTGCGATATTAATGGCTACAAACTGGAGAAAAACTCAATGGTGAAGGTGAAGAAAACTGACCAATACGATGTGGATTTATTCGCCTGTGTAGACTCATCTCTGCGCTGGATAGTGCAACCGAAATCCAAAGTCCAAAGGAAAGTGGAAGGCACTAATAAAATCCAATCATATAAGACCATTAATGACTTTGACGAACTCTTCATCCTATCATCATTGTCAGATGTATTATCTAGTCTATGTATTTCATTAAAGCCCACTCCAACAGAGAAGAAGCCATCAGTGAAGTCATCAGTGAACCAGACCAAAATTGAAAGTCCAATAGCTCCTTCTTTCGACGAGGATTCCATTCAACAGTACACTTTAGCCCAAGCTGATTTAATCAGAAATGGACTGAAAGGACTAGTGATTCACAACGATTCTGGATCGAGATCAATTGAAGAGGAAGTCTCCTTGTTGCCATTATTTGCAGGCATTAATTCCTTAAGACACATCAATGGATTTACAGACGAGATGCTCGAACAAACATACAAAGACATCTATGACAATAACACATTGACTGAGAATGCAGAGAAGAATTGGGAAGCTCAGAGAATACGGTACGCTTCGAATGTTACCCATCCTGGAGTCCTCATTAAAATCATTAGAATCCATAATGAAAAGTACTACAATGATGAACTCCTTATTCCTCTCACTGACTACGATGTCTCTGATTTCTTTGACAGTCTTGAAGTTGATTCTCATGATGAACCAGTCAATGATAATCTCTCAATGAACCCACTAATGAACAATCAAGAACGAAGGATTCATTCGATGAAAAGATCGATCTACTGTCTCCATTTGACTTCTACAATAAGGAAAAAGGCAACCAACAAAGAATACAAATCAGAGACAGAAGTGCTAAGAGATCTATTGAAAGTTCTTCGCTGTATTGAAGTCTCATTGTTATGCATTGTGAAAGAGTACAGTTCTCTTGATCTCTGCTATCGTGTCAATGTTCAGAAAGAAGGTAACGTCTTGAGATTATTGAAATCAATCAAAGTGACCATCCCAAGCGAAGATCCAAAGAAGTGTAGAACGATCACGTGCCAATCAACATTCGAGAATTATCGCAATCTATTCATGGTCAATGGCATTCGATTCATGAGCGATAATCCACAGATGTTCTCGCTATTCCAAGGATACAAATATCCATTCGTTAGTGAACCAAACACTGATCTGATTCAACCATTCTTAGATTTCACCAAAGAGATAATTTCAGACAATAATGAAGAATTGTATAACTTCATTATCAACTGGATATCATTCGTGATTCAGAATCCTGGTCAGAAAACAGCGTCAGTCATTATCTTGAAGGGAATGCAAGGAATTGGCAAAAATGTCTGGACTAATGTGCTCTGTGAAATAATGCGAGGATACTCTGCTCCAAATATCACTGACATTCAGGAACTCTGCGGTACATTCAACACAGTAATTGAAGGCAAAATGCTGATCGTCTGTAATGAATTGAAGAACGCTGGTGAAGAAAGAATGTCGAACTATGATGCCCTCAAATCAATAATTTCCGACACTAGCTTCAGAGCTAATGAAAAGGGAATCGCTTGTCGTGACGCTGAGAATGTTGCCAATCTGATCTTCTGCACAAACAACGCATATCCAGTCAAGATTGAAGTCGATGATAGACGCTATTGTGTCTGCAAAGTCTCCAATAAACGCAAGGATGATGCCAGCTATTTCCTAAACCTCATCCGCTCCTTCACTCCTGATTTTTACTCGCACCTATTGACATACTTCAATCAGAGACCCATCACCGACTTCAACCCAAGGCAATTACCAAACACTAATGCTAGATGTATTCTCCAAGAAGTGTCTCGATCAGTAATAGGAGACTTCTGTCAACAGCACATCGATGAATTAGAACAAGGAATGCCATGTTCCTATGCCGCTGAACTAATGCCAGATCACAATAAGAAACTCAAGACATTCCAGATGGACCTCCATGAGCACTGCACTAGAAAAAAGGTCACTATAAATAAACAACGAATATGGTGCTATGTCATCGATCCCAAGTATGCCGATCTACTTAAGAAATCCTCCATCAATGACCAAGACACTAATGACCAATACACCGATGACTAATCCACCAATGTCTATATATTTTTGCCTATCCACAAACACCCCCATTTTCCATCAATGTCTCTTCACAAATACCTCTCCATCAACGCCCCATTCAACAATGCCTCACACAACAATGACTCTCCACCAATACTATTCCATTAATGCCACTCTATATATTATTATCATTATCGACATGTAATATCCCACCAATGTCTCATCATCAATGACTTCATCAATCACTCTCCACCATTATCCCTCCACCAATGCCTCTCCACCAATCTCTCCCACCAATACCACACAATCACATCCACCAATATCTCCACACCAATACCTCCACCAATGTCCCCACTATCCACCTAATATCTCTCCACCAATCTCTATCCACCTATGCCCATACACCTATCTATATCCACCTATATCCCCACACCAACCTATATCCACCTATCTCAATCATCCTTGACATCTCCATCTATGTCTATACACTTATTGCCTCTCACCTCCCTATCCACTACCCCTTATCTCTGAGAACACATGAAAAAGTGGTTGAAATGATCTATTTTGAGGTTTTCTCGGGATCCAGTGGGAGGACAACTCTAAAATTTTTATTTTTTCTTAGTTTGACCAAAATGGTCCCTCACAGAAAAAGGCCGGATTAGTGACACCGGACGGTTTGGTGACACCACTATTACTCCTTGCGACTTTTGGCTTTGGAGCGCCATTGCCGAGCGAGTGTTTCCAGCCGATCCACGAAGTATCATCCAATTGAAAGAGCTAATTCAAGAAGCGATCTCAGTTCTGTCACTCGATGAAATCACGAGAGCATGCAGAAATGGGAGTTTGTCCTTGGTGATGTCACATCCATCCCTCTCAGCATAGGATAAATTTCTCGCGTTTTTCGATCAAATGTCAAGTAAAACTTGTCGAAGTGGTTTGAAGAATAAATTAGGTACATCAAAATACCCTGTTTTCCTGACGACGACGAATCTAAAACCGGGTTTTCATCGTTAGGAGGGAATGAGAACATCTGAACCGAATGTGAGATGATAGGAAGAGCAAATCAGTATTATTGTGATTAAGATAAAGAGATATAGTCTTGGCATTATTCTTGGTGGTTCTTGATCAAGACCCATTTTCCTGCGAGGGGACATCACCAACGACAACCTCCCAAATGTTCTTCACCGATGCCACACTTGTATAGAGAGAGAAACTCCGTAGTAGGCTTGTCTGACTGGCACTGACCGGTCAGTTTTCACCGAAAAGTACTGACGGTCACTGACCGGAGAAATATCAGAAACCATAATCCAAAGTTACCATTTCTCCGGAGTGGAAAAATATTAAGTTGAAAAGAGAATGAGTTTCAGTGTCTTTTCTTCTAGATTTGATTTGATTATATCCTTTTATTGTTATTCAGCTGTTTCAGATTCTTTTCGTCTGATGACACCGATCGAACCCATACAGTCACGAACTTCAATCTCAAACAGCAGAGATGTGACAACATCTGCACCTTTGCAAAAGCTTCCCAGCTTCACACACATCAGTATCGTTTTGAGAACAAAAGAAAGGGGTTTGGGTTGGTTTTCTCCAACCTTAAAGATGAAAACACTCTCAGAAAGGATCTCCATCCAGATGGTGAATTGAAAGATATCACATCAACCAAGAAAGCGCCGGAAGTGAAAAGAAATGTGGAAAGTGAAATTTTGTCACCTTGTTTCTCAGAATCATGTTGTTTATTGTGGACGAAGGATTTGACAGACTGTCGCACTTGTGCGTTCTGTCACTGTTTACGCGACAGCAAGGGTTCCTTTCGCTCTGATTGTGCGATTGGACAATCGTGCTGACTTTAGCGGATGGATGAGTTGGAAACAACGATGATCAAGAAATCATCTCGAAGAATGAGGGAGGGTCCCTTTCGCTGAGCTATTTTGTGTTTGTGCCATCTCAGTAAGCGAGTGCTGTGAAGCAGAATGGTGTATTTCTGTTGATAGCATCGTGTGTGTCCCGTGGAGAGGATTAAATTGGCAAGATTGTGTCGATCGTGGTGGAGGTGAGGGCAGGATCAGGAAACCAGAGAATGAGGTTTTCTCTTCGTTCTAGCAGTAAGGAGGACACTCCATTGATTGCTTGTACGCGATGTCGAAGGGAAATGGTGAGGTGCTCGCTTCTTTGGCTGAATGGGGACACAGACAGTGAGATTTAGTTTGCTTGAAGTTCGTCGGAAGGAGATTTGATGCTGACGGTGGTGAGAATGGAGGGGAAGGAGAGAGGAGGAAGTGAAGGAGGCGTTTCCATTTCGAATGTGATCTCGATCAGTCTGGTCTTCTCCGAAGATCATGTTAACTTTTCAGCGATATCTCTTTGTTGCCGTGTCGATGTGGTCGCTGTCGCCTCCCTTCCGTCGTCGTTGAGCATCACTGAATCGCCACGGAGTGCAGCTTGGGAGACACAACAGAACCCATCCACCATCCAGAATCGATTGTGGTGGATGGAGTGAATGGGAAGGACGAGTCGCTGTGCTGGGTGTCGGCAAGTGAGTGTGGATCGGTGAGTGGTTTGAGTGTTCGTCTTCCCGCACAATGTGAACGGTCGCTTTTGATGAAAACCGGAACGATGAGCGAATGCACTCCGCAGCATGCTGGAAACACAATCGAGATTGCTGGAGAAGGAAAGGCTCTGTCGATTCTGGAATCCTCTCAAGTAGATTCACTCCTTTCGATGTCGTCAGAAACTGTCTCGATTGAGGATGTTGGATTCACTCAGCATTCGTTGCTGTTGAGCAGATATCGTTTAGAATCGCTGCTCATTCTTATTTAGAATGAATCAATAGAGAACCTTCCGAGATCTTTTCATGAAGAAATTGAGAACAAAACAGAAAAAGTGATAAAGAATCATACCAAGTTCCTTTGTTCCGCAGAATAGTACAAAACGAGGCGATGATGATCTGGACAGGCACAAGGATCATGAAAGTGAGACGAATCGTACAAATAAGTGAAAAAGGCTATCACACGGCTTCAGTACACAAATCATGACATTACTAACTGATTTCTTGCCTGTTTCCCTTAAATGTTAAGTATTGTATGGAGGGTGGATCTTCCCTTTGAAAAATTGTCCACTGACACTGGCCTTTCGGCCAGTCAGACAAGCCTCCGTAGAGATTTAAACTTGACTTACGTTTCATTTCACTTTATTTTGTTGAGTTTCATCACTTTTTTACCAAAGATGTTGCGATCAACCCATTGAGTTAGACAACATACACGCTAATGAGGACAAATGCCCCTCCATCGACTATCTCACGCACTTGGTGCTCTATGAGTCTGCTCTCATCTTCATTAATACTTGACCTTCATTTGCGTTTCCTTTCTATCTCCGAACATCAATTGGCTCCCATTTCAATTCATGCCTTTTCCTCTTTTGATCTGTGATTTGTTGCAGCACTCGAAGATACCGAAATGATTCATATCTTCCTCAGTCACGAATACGTGCCTGGGATTTCGCGATTTAGGTACCTTTCTGGTTTGCGGCAGTGTGTTGCAGCAGACAGCATCCTGATTCATGAATCCTCTCCGGACGCGAATCCGACAAGCATTCCATGTGTGGGGAATCAGAATATGGACACTATCACACCAATGGGAACTCTGTGTTTCGGGTTTCGTGCAACTTTTCGCCGAAGAGAACGATTAGTTTGTCCGTTGATGGATTGCAGCCGGGCCATTTCTAGTGAAGACACATCTTCTTCTTCACTTCTGTTTGGATACAATGTAGGGCTGTCGAAGTATGTGTTTCTCACCATCTGATGCAGCTGATGGAACAGGTGATCATGCTCCCGTTTTGGTTTATGACCTTGACCTTCCTTACTCCTACAACTGACAATGAAGTATCGAGAGAAGACGACTTAACGTTTTATCGATTCCACAACACGTACAACTCCGTCGCTTCAGCTCTCTATGAACTCGACTGGAGGTGGGGAATGTTTCTTGCAACGCTGAGAACCAAGTCAACACTGGATGTGGATTACCGAGTTTTCTCTCCTTGCAGATTGGGAGCAATCGAAATCTGCCCAAATGAAGCAACAGTCTCGATCAG